>CAUYQV010138683.1:0-29191 GCA_963574575.1 Galagoides demidoff
CAGAAAAGCTCAAAGTTACAGTTGAGCTATGGTCATGCCACCATACTTCAGCCTGGGGAACAGAGTGAGATCCTGTCATTTAAAACAAAACAAACAGTGGGTATGGTGGCTCACGCCTATAATCTATCCTAGTACTCTAGGAGGTTGAAGCAGGTGGACTGGTTGAGCTCAGGAGCCTGAACAAGAATGAGAGCCCATATCTAAAAATAGCTGGGCATTGTATCAGGCATCCCAGCTACTCAGGATGCTGAGGCAAGAGGATCACTTGAGCCTAAGAGTTTGAGGTTGCTGAGAGCTATGAGGTCATAGCACTCTACATGGGGTGACAAAGTAAGACTGTCTAAAAAAACAAAAAAAACCAAAAAGACACACCCCAAAATAGGCAGAGTTGGGACCGTAAGGAGATGGCACAAAATGTAACTGCTATCTGGGGATACTTTTATTTTATTTTGCTATTTTCAAACTTCCTACAAGTGGAATATGCTAGTATTACACTAAAAAAAAAATTTAAAAACCATACTTGCTATGAAAAGTCCAGAATGAAGTTACGAGGAGATTTTTGTAGTTAACAGCTTTGGAAGACGAGACTTCCTTTTTATTCTTATTTCTAAAATTTCTTATATAAGCATGTCTATTCTTAAAATGAGGCAGAAAAGAGTCATAGGCCAACTAATCAATTAAACAATTCAAATATAAGCTGAGTTTCTTGTTAACTCTTTTGAATTACATTCTTGACTCTAGCTCAAATTAAAAAAAAAAAAATCAGCATTTTTGCCAACCCTATTTGTTTTGAAAAAGAAATTGTACCTGCTAGGCTGATCCCTTCCACTTACATACAAGAGAGCCCTTTCTTTTTACTAAGTGCTCCTCTGTGTGGGGCTGTGGTCCTGGGGCCTGAGATGGTCAAAATCCACTGGAAATAATGTATATCTTCTGTTCTTAGGACAGCCTATGAAGTAAGGTGGAAAGAATTCATCCTTTGCTCCATGCTCTGTGTGGAAATGCCCCCACTTACTCAGGGTTTTGTAGTCATCTCTAGCTTTGTTTGCTCTTATCAGCGACTGTATTTTCACAATTTCTTGTTTCTGCAAAAGATTGAGACAAGTCATGACCTCCTGGAGTCTCATCTACTCCACTATCTTAGAATTTTGAACATTTAAGAGGTGGGGGTATGTTAAGAACTGACACTGCTTAGAACTGACAGTATTTAGATGTGGTGTATCTGATATTTATTTTTCCATTTTTCTTTGAAGAATGGGTAGGATAAATTAAAGTATAAACAAGACTGTGGGGGAGGGACTGTTTACATAAAATGATCTAAAAAGGGGAAAAGTATTTTGTTCAGAACTTAGACGATCCAATCTATGTTTCTATATCTATTCTTTAAAGATTCTTAAAAGAAAAAAAACAACAAAAAAAATCTCTCCTATGGGCTTCTATTGACATAATGTAGTTTTACAGTTAAAAACTGTACAAGCAATGTCAGAAGGCTTCTCCTTGGTCTTCCTACATCACACTGCTCCTCCTGTTTTCTATCCAGTCTTGACTGGTAAAGGCTGACTCTCGACATGAGTTCTGAGTTTTACAAAGTCAGCCTCCCAATGTTATCACCTTAAGTTCTAAGTTCTGCCCTTTCCTAAGCATTCATTTCCACCATTTGACATAAATCACTCGAGGCTAGCACTCAATAAAGCCTTCATTTAGTTCACTCTCAACCTGGACAAAGCCCCGCACACATTTCTCTTACATGGTCTCTGAAAAACTGTAGTCGTGAAAGGTAGCTTCTTCTCGCTGACAACATTCGGAACAAGGACTGAATCTACAAAGAAGTAGAGAAGTCAAGGCAATCACCAAACACCTCTTAACATAGTTTTAGGTAGTTTTTCCAGACATGATATTTGATAAAAAATTTAGCAGCCCACTAGATTAACAAGATACCTAAAGCCTCCTGTTGACCTCCCACTTCCTTCACTGCTTTCTCTTAAGCCAGTGGTTCTCAACCTTCTTAATGCCGTGACCCCTTAATACAGTTCCTCATGCTGTGGTGACCCCGACCATAAAATTATTTTCATTGCTACTTCATGTGTGCAAAAATATGTGTTTTCCAATGGTCTTAGGTGACCCCTGTGAAAGGGTCGTTCGACCCCCAGAGGGGTTGCAACTCACAGGTTGAGAACCGCTGTCTTAAGGCATTGTTTTTTAACATTTTTTATCTCATGGCACACTTGAACCTACACAGCTAAACTTCCGCAGAACACTTAAATTGTGTTGACCAAAAAAACTAAAAAAGCAAGAAAAGAATATGCTTAATGTGTTTTGAATTTTTTTCAAAAATAGCTTAATGATCTTTGAAAATGTTCATGGTACACTTAAGATCCTTTTGTAGCACACTGGTTGAAAATCACTGTCTTAAGGCACTCAAAATATTTTACATGCTACTTTTAATCTTATCACCTTAGTTGGAGAGAGGTAGGGACAATAGTGTGGCTTTGTACTATTTTGCTTTAACCAAAGTAAATAAAAGCTGAGAGGGCAAGGCATTTGCTGAGAGTTGCAATGAGTCAATGCATCAAACTGAGTCCAGGATAAACTAAGTCTAGGAGTTCCTATAGCATCTGTGAAATGCACGTAATCCTTTACGTGGTTATAGTAAAACATCCTCAGAGGTCTCATGAGAGACCACCTGCTACCACCAGTCTTCTGAGGGCACTGGTACCTGTTCCTTGATGGGCCCAGGCCATTATCTCATTAAAGACCTAATGTATAATGGAGCTAGACCAGATTAAAAGGTCCTTTAAACTCATCTCACCTGATTCCACTCTCTCTCCCACTTCCACTATTTCTTTTCTTTTTTTTTTTTGAGACGGAGCCTCAAGCTATCCCCCTGGGTAGAGTGCCATGGCATCACAGCTCATAGCAATCTCCAGCTCCTGGGCTCAAGCAAGTCTCCTGCCTCCGCCTCCCAAGTAGCTGGGACCACAGGCGCCCGCCACAGCGCCTGGCCATTTTTTGGTTTCAGCCATCATTGTTGTTTGGCAGCCTGGGCTGGGGATTCGAACCCGCCACCTTAGGTGTTCGTGGCTGGAGCCTTAGCCGATTGAGCCACAGGCGCCGAGCCCGCTTCCACTATTTCAACTGCCATCTGGACTTCCAAGTTGTCTACAAGTCCATTTTTGGACAGGCCTTTGTCTTACTCCCTTACCTGGACCTGGCTGCTGGGGTGAAAAGCCAGGTGAGACTCACTCGGGCCCAGAACAGGCACCAACCCAGCTCTACTTCTTGTCATTGATTTTGCATTTGCCATATAATGAGAGGTTTTGTGCCCTTCTGTCTGAGCATTCAGACAATGATTAACCCTTCTATTTCCAGTGGTTTTGTGAATAACCACCTTTTTGAAGTTGGTTTCCCAGCCTGCCAGAGGTTTCTCAGAGTAACTGAACATAACAGGGGTTTCCATGCGGAACCACACACAAAAAGTGATGAAGCAAAAATATTTTTACTGAAAAACTAAAAATATTCCTCCATTGTATAAATTTAAGATTAAAATAAAGAGTATATATACTACTTTAACTTCTTAGTAATCGAAGGGTTAAGTAAATGTGAAAAGAGGAGCATGGAATAAAGTTGGGTTTCCCCAAGAGTTTTAATAATCCATCTGAATTTTCTAGAGCAGAGCACTTAGTGCCTACAAAATACTTTTGCATGTGTTCTCACCACCTCGTCAGGACCAGAGCCAGTCACTGGCTGGCTTGCTGGAACACCATTAGCTGGGAGAGGAGCAGAGCTGGCGTTCAAACTCAGGCCTGCCTTCTGACTCCCAGGCTCACACGTACCCTTTTCCCACAGCTGTCTTCCAGAATCAGAACGAGAGGAAAACTTTCAGCCACGCACTTGATATGGAAAAAAATATATTTACCTTCACAATAGCATAAATATTATCCCCGAAGGTCTGTCGTCTGACCATATATGCCTTCCGCTGTTTATATCCTTTCCAGAAAGCCTGAGGAAAAGAGGGGCAGAATTATTTATGAGCAACTGTCTCCCAGCTTATTTAGAAAGCACAAGAGTACAGCACATTCCAGAGTACGGAGTCGGGACACTGTCACGGATACACCCCTCCCAGTCTCATCTGGACACCCTCACTGGGAGCAGCAGCATTCCACCATGGCAGAGCACACCAGCTCCCGGCCCAGACTTGTCCCAAGCACAAAGCAGAGCAAGGGGGAGAAATCACCAGGTAAGAGCCCAGTTTCCTGCTCAGAAGTTTAACTTTACCAAAGCCCTGGGCAATGCAACAAAAAGGAATAATAAAATGGAAATTCTTTCAAACACAAACAGTATGCACTGGGTTTAATTTGGTAACAATACAAAATGCTTGAACGTAATAACTAGTAGTGTCTTTACTCCAACAAGTGGCCCACTGTGGACCAGACAAGAAAGAAAGATGCCACACTGACTGTGACTCTGAATCCTTTGGATGTCTAAAAAAAATAGGAATGGTGCAACCATTTATTACATCACATATTCCCACATGAAATTATTGATGCTTCATCAAAATAGCTGTATGGACATCAGAATTGGAATTTTTACAGGAAACACTTACAAAAACTGGACACAAATGAGTATCTTTTAAAGGATTAAAGTCATAACTTATCAGTTTACTCCAATTCACTTATGAGTATCTTTTTATTGAACCATATCTTTGTAATTTATCCCAATTCCCTGATCTTGTTTTTCAACTTAGAAATGAGATAAAACTTCCCTGTTATAAAGGGCAAATATAAAGATCAAATTATTTTTTAAAATTTCTTTTCATGTATGTGTATTTTACCTCATTCTTTCTAAAATGGTATATGGAATATTATTTCAAAATTAACATGCTTGGTTGAAATGATTCAAAACGGAATAGGATGAAATTGAAATGATTAACTGTGCACTTGCTCCAGACTTACCCTCTTAATCCAAATTCCTAGAAATGACAAATGTGCTTTTTAAGAAACATTTATTTTTGAAAGAATTGACTCCCAGGAGGCAATTATGCATCCCTTCACCCAGCTTCCCTAAATGGTAACACCATACAAACATATCTTCAAAGACATTCACAAAAGTGCTAGAAAATAAAACATATGGATAAAGTTGTGAGGATTCATGGGAGAGAGACAAGGCAACTGAGAATGGACTGAAGAGGAAACCATAGAATAAATTTCCCCCCAAATGGGAGAACATCTTTGGGATGGCTTCCAGCTTGAAGGAACCTTTGGCAGCAGAGTACTCTGGGAACAATTATCACCTCATCCATTTGTGATCAGTGGATGCAAAAGCATTTATGAAGTGGAGCTGAGAAAACTGCGATTTTTATATTGCTAAATCCCCTCCCTAAAGGAGGGGCAATATAAAAATTTAAAACTCCTTAGCTTTTCACTTAGTATTTCTAGTTTCCAACATTTAGCCCAGGAAAATACGAGTAGCTGTGTAGAAAAACCTTATGGATTTTTGTTGCAGCAATGTTCATTATACCAAACATGTACACCCAGGGGAATATTCACAAATGTGGGGAAGAGCAAGAGATACTGTTGTCCTGAGGGATGAGACGAAGAACGAGGGGGTCACGTGTACAACTATGGAAACAGTCCACATCTTGGGGAATAGGAAAATTTCCAAAATATATTGCTGAGATGAAAAAGAAATTGTAGCTTACTACACATGTAAAACCCCCCAAAACAAAACATATTTCTCTTCCTTCTTTCTTTTTTGAGACAGAGTCCCATTCTGTCAACCTGGGTAGAGTCTGGTGGTGTCATAGCTCATAGCAACCTCAAACTCTTGGACTCAAGAGATCTTCCTGCCTCAGCCTCTCAAGTAGCTGGGACTACAGACACCTGCCACAGGCCTAGCTAGTTTTTCTATTTTTAGTAGAGATGGAGTCTGGCTCTTGTTTAGGCTGGTCTTGAACTCCTGAGCTCAAACAATTTAACAGCCTAGGCCTCCAAGCGTATTAGGATTATTATAAGCATGAGATGCCACACCTGGCCATAATACTTATTTCTATGGAAAAATCTGTATCCTCAATGCCTAGTAGGATACATAATGGTCTGGGTGCTATAATTCTAGTGCTTTGAGAGGCTGAGTAGGAAGGATTGCTTGCAGTCAAGAGTTTGAGACGAGCCTAGGTAACATAGTGAGACCCCACCTCTACAAAAAGTAATCCAGGCATGGTGTGGGTGCCTATACTCCTTGCTACCTGGGAGGCTGAGGCAGGAGGACTGCTTGAGCCCAGGAGTTCAACACTGAGGTGAGCTATGACTTTGCCACAGCCTGAGCAACAGAGAAAGACACTGTCTCAAAAACCAAAATGAAAACAAAAGAACACACAGTGAACACAGAGAAAGGGAGTATACATACCTCTGTATCTGTCCCTATACCTCCACCCCCTACTTACAGAGGGATAAAGGAAGCTACTATGAACTTTTTATTATGCATCCTTTAAAATATGTACAAATATAAACATACACTCTCCATCGTTGTGCACAAAAATACAAACATAGAAAGATTTGTTTGTATATATGTGATTATACATCCTTTAGTTTTGACAAAATGGGATCTACTATTATGCAAAGGTTTGTATTCTTCTCTCAATTATATATAACATTGATATTATCTCACACACTAAAGAAAGCACACCCCCTCCTTTTTTTAATGACCACACAGTATCCCACAGGACAGATTTACCATGATGTAACAATTCATCTAATGATACACATTATTGTCATTTTTTGCAACATCTTGTACACACCATTATACATTTTGTGTGAATGTTTCCATTAAAATAGATAACTGGAAAAGGGATTACTGTGTCAATACTTGATATTAAAAATTGATAGATACTGTCAAAGTTGCCCTCCAAAGAGTTATGATGGAGATCACATCCCTGATGGTCTCACTGAACCAGTAAAAATGTTAATGTCTGGTGACAGGTAAAAATTGCTGCTTCATTTTTATTCATATTTTGATCTCTAGTAAAATGTAAAAGGTATATAAAAATTACATACCTTTACCCTGCCCCATTTATACAATTGACTTAAGTTTTTCTTCTACATATATTCAGAATCATATCAGTATTATAATTCTTGCTTCTGTTGTCAATCAACTTTAAAAACTCAGAAGAAGGAAAATGTATTGCGTTTATGCTTATTTATTTTTCCTTTTTTTTTTTTTTTTTTTGGTGAGATAGAGTTCTACCCTATGCCCTGAGTAGAGTGCAATGGTGTCGTAGCTCACTGCAACCTCAGACTCAGGCTGTGGGCATCCTGCTGCTTCAGCCTCCAAAGCTGCTGCCCATGAGGCCCAGCTAGGTTTTTTAATATTTTTCATGAGTCAGGGTCTCATTCTTGCTCAGACAAGCCTCGAACTCCTGAGCTCAAGCAATCCTCTTGTCTCAGTCTCTCACAATGGTGAGATTATAGGTGTGAGCCCCCGAGCCCAGCTGTTTTTATGCTTATTTTTACTCTTTATTTTTTTCCTTCCTGATGTTTCTAAATTCCTACTTTTATCATTTCCTTGTGTTTCTCCAGCCATTCTTTGAGGGCAGATTGGCTGATGACAGATACTCTTAATTTCCCCTTCATCCCTAAAGTGTATTTTTGCTGGATATAGAATTCTGTGTTGACAGTTCTCTTCTTTTCAGCACTTGAAAAATGTGCCACATCCTTCTGGCATCTGTAACTTCCTATAAAATTCCTCTAAATTAGAAGAATCTTCCTCCTACTGGTTGTTTCTATCTTAGAGCTTTCAGGATTTCTTCTTTGTCTTTTGTTTCCAGAATCTTGACTATGATGTGTCTTTTTGTGAATTCCTTTCAGTTTTTCCTGTTTTGGGTTTGCTCAGCTCCTAGAATCGGTGTTTTGGGGTCTGTTGCCACACTTTGGAACTTTTCAGATTTCATTGAAGTACTTTGTCAATGTTGTCCCTTTTTCCTCTCCTCTGGAATTTTGATGATACAAAAGTTAAATCTTTTGTTATAGTTCCACAGATCCCCTGAGAGGCTCCCTCATTATTTTTTCAGTCTGTTGTTCAGATTTGGAAATTTCTATTCTTCTATACTCTAGTTCACTGATTCAATTAATTCCTTTGTTCCTTCCATTCTGCTGCTGAGACTTTCCACTGTGGTTTTTCACTTTATTTTTTTTACTGTATTTTTCAGTTTTAAACTTAGCTTGTTTTCAAAAAAATTTTTTACATTCTTTATTTCTTTTCTGAGACTTTGTTTCCTATTTCAAATGAGTTGTTAATTGGTTATGGTAACATTTTTATGATGGCTGTATTAAAAAATCCTTGTCAGATAATTCTCACATCTCAGTGTTGGAATCGAGTGACTGTTTTCTTAAATTCAAGTTGTGATTTTCTTGGTTCTTGGCATAGTGATTATTGTGATTGCAATATCCAAATAACCCAAGTGATTGCAACTTGGACAATTTAGTTATTACAGGATCTTATTTAATCTTACTGTTTTAGGTGATCATCTCCAGTACTGTTTTGGCAAGAGAAGTAGGTGGTGCTGCCTCATTACTGGCAGGTGAGAGTAGGAGTCAAGGTTCTCCACTTGGCCTCCAGTGACACAATGTGGAGGTGGTCCTCCTCATTACTGCTGGGTGGAGATGAGAACTCTGGATACTCTGTGCTGATACCACTCTGACTGGGAGGGTGGGAGCATCTCCTTATTACTTCCTACACAGCCTCCATCAACTGAGTAGAAGAGCTCATTACCCCTGGTATTATAAAAGTATTGCCTCTCCACCATGGCTCCTTTGACACCATGCTAGAAGGGCAAGGAAAGGTTGCTTAGTGGGCATGAGGCTCGTATTCTACAAGTTTCTGGGTGCCTTGTACTAGTTCAAAAGGGTGAAAGTCCAGGCTCCCCCATCAGACTTTGCTGCCATGGAAGACCATAGCTTCTTCTGTGGTGTCTGACTAGAGTAGAGTGGTTATTGTCTAAATGTTACTCTGTCTTGCTAGAGTGTTCCTTTTTGGCCCTCTGGCTACAAAGAGCAGACTTGTTGGAGATTGCTTTGCCTGCACCCAATGGCATTTCTGGGTTGCCAGCCTTTTCAGCTACCAGTCTGGAATATATGAAGCAAAAAGAAAACCAACCCAAAGATACATTACCATGTTATTCCTTGGGTTCCAACATTGCCTTTTTTCCCTTTTTACCATTTAGAATATTGTGATTGTTTATATAAAATACTAAGAGCTTAGATAGAAGAATAGAGAAAAGTATGAGGTCTGACAACTGAGTTTGTAAACTCATCCTAGAAAAAGTGCTTTGAATGGTGGAGTTGGCACCATTGGTGCATAGCTTCGCAAGGGGAGTACACCAAAGGTGACCACAGTGATACGCAGCAATGACGTATGTAGCACTTTTTCTAGATGAGTTCATGAGCTTACTAGTCTGCCCTCATACAAGTACTCCATTTCCCCAGAAGTGGAAGCCAGGCCTAAATCATTTTAAGCACCCAAAGTTTTATAGTTTTTTATATTAAGGAATATAAACAAATCTACAATTAAAAAATCAGAACTGTGAAAAGTAGTTACAATTTAAGAGGATTAATTAAAAATTAGAACTGAGAGTTCATTGAAGTGATTAGTTATAAAATAAAAATAAAATTTGTAAATGTTCTAGATGTCAAAAATAAATAACATAAAAGATGTTATTCAAAATAGCAAAAAAAAAATTTAAATGCATAGGAATGAACAAGAAATATAAAGGTTTCCTTGTAGAGATCTTTCACCTTCTTGGTTAAATATATTCTAGATATTTTATATTTTTTCATAGCTATTATAAATGGAATTGCCTTCTGGATATGGTTCTTGGCTACAATAATATTGGAGTATAGAAACACTAATTTCTGTACATTAATTTTGTATTCTGAAAACTTGCTGAATTTATTCCTCCAATGTAGGAATTTTTTAGCAGAGTCTTTAGGATTTTTTTTAGGTAAAAGATCATATCATCAACATATAAGGACAATTTGATTTCTCTTTTTCCAATTTGGATGCCTTTTATCCTTTATTTTTTTCTCTTGCTTGACTGTTCTGGCAAGGACTTTCAGTACTATGTTGTGTAAGAGTGGTGAAAGTGGGCATCTTTGTTTTTTTCTTATTTCTTAGAAGCAATGCTGCCAATTTTCCTTAAGATGATGTTGGGTGTGGTTAGTTGTGTATGGCCTATAGTATTTTGAGGTATGCTTCTTCTGTGCCTCGTTTGCTGAGGATTTGTATCATGAATTTTTCAAATGTTTTCCTGCATCTACTGAGCTAATCATAAAGTTTTTGTCCTTAATTCAGTTTACATGATAAATAACATTTATTGATTTGAACCATCCTGTATCCCTGTTCTTGTGTCCCCACAACTAGGAATTGTGTGACACAAACAAATGAAAAAATGTTCTATGTTCATGAATTGGAAGAATACTATGTATCATTAAAATGACCATACTACCCAAAATGATCTACAGATTCAATGCAATCCCTATCAAAATATCAATGTCATTTTTTATGGAATTAGAAAAACAATTCTAAAGTTCATATACAACCAAAAAAGAGCAGAAAAAGCCAAAGCAATCCTAAGCAAAAAATAACAAAGCTGGAGGCATCAAAGTGCCTGACTTCAAATTATACCATAAGACTATAGTAACTAAAACGGCATGGTACTGGCATAAAAATAGATACATATGTCATTGGAACAGAATAGAGAACCCAGAAATAAAACTCATAGACCTTTCAGTTGACCTTTGACACAGTGGACAAGAACATACACTGGGGTAAGGACACTCTTTTTCTCACAAATGGTGTTGGAAAAATTGGATTAATTACCATATGAAGAAGAAACTGAACTGTTAGCTCTTAGTATATACAAAAATCAACTCAAGATGGATTAATAACTTGACTTTAAAACCCCAAACTATAAAAATCCTAGATGGAAACCTAGGGAAAGCTCTTCTGGACATTGGTCACAGTAAAAAAATTCACGACCAAGGCCTCGAAAATACAGAAAAGCCCAAATAGACAAGTGGAACTTATTACACTAAAAGGCTTCTGAATAGCAAAGGAAATAATCACCAGAGTGAATTGACAATCTGTAAAGTGGGAGAAAATATTTATTAAGTATTCATCTGACAGTGGACTACCTCTGGTATATGGGGCTGGTGCCCTACTCCTTGAGCCACAGGTCCTGCCCGATATCCAGAATTTTTAAAAATCTCAAACCACTCAATACCCTTTCCCAAAAAAATCCTATTAAAAAGCGGGCTAAAGACATGAATAGACATTTTCTGAAAGATAATAAATGGCTAACAAACACATGAAAAAATATTCAACAACACTTAACCAGAGAAATTGAAATTAAAACCACAACGAGATATTGTCTGACACCAATCAGGGTGGATTTTATTAAAAAGAAAAAAATAGATATTGAAAAGAATGCAGAGAAAAGGGAACACTCATATACTGTTGGCAGGAATCTAAATTAGTGCAACTTCTACAGAAAACAGGATGGAGATTTCTTAAAGAACCAAAAACTAAACTACCACAAAACCCAGCAGTCCCACTACAGGGTATCTACCCAAAGGAAAAATCACTATATCAAAAAGATGCCTGCATTCCTTTGTTGTTCATAGCACTATTTATAATAGCGAAGACAGAAAATCAACCATGAACATCAACAATGGAATACTATTCAGCCATAAAAAGAATTAAATAATGTATTTTTGCAGCAAAGTGGATGGAACTAGAGGCCATTATCTCAAGTGAAGCAACCCAGACACAGAAGGACAAATGCCACGTGTTCCTTACTTATAAGTGGGAGCTAAATAATGTGCACACGTGGAAACCGAGTGTGGAATGATGGACAATGGAGACTTGGAAGGTGGGGGGAGTTTGCTTGGTGAGTGCAATGTTCAGTACTCCAGTGATGGATGCACTGAAGGCCCTGACCTGACCATAATGCGGTATATCAAAGTAGCAAAGTTGCATCTGCACCCTGTAATATATACAAAAACAAATAATAATAAAGTTAATCATAAACAAAAGACGAGGAAGACACATCAGGGGTACATGTACATGGAGAAAAGGCTACTGAGGACACCATGAGAAGGGGACCATCTACAAGCCAAGGAGAACCACACCTACCAACACCCTAATCCTGGACTTTGAGCCTCCAGAATGGTGAGAAGTAAATTTTTGCTATTTAAGCCTCTCGTATTTTGTTATGCTAGCCCTGGCAGACTAAGGCGTGATAGAGACCTTTGAGGTGTAAAATTTCTGGAAGAGCCAGAAGGCAAAGGGTGCCTGCATTTGAGAGAGTACTTCTAATTTAATAAACAAACAAATATGGTCATAGGCCAAGAGCAAGTGTAATGTAGACATCTTACCTATAAA
Source organism: Galagoides demidoff (assembly GCA_963574575.1). NCBI lineage: Eukaryota > Metazoa > Chordata > Mammalia > Primates > Galagidae > Galagoides > Galagoides demidoff. The sequence continues at coordinate 12,433 of CAUYQV010138683.1, forward strand.
TGCTTAGCATAATAATACCTAGAACACAGTAAGCACTCTTTCCTCAATTTTAAGTTAAGCATTTTTTTTCATTTCTGAAACAAGATATATATACAACCAATAGAACTATTTTCCCCTAAAAATATAAAGCAATAAAATTATACTATACTTTGGGATAGTTCAATAAATGAAGAGAGATATTAACATGTGAACTGTAAGGGTTTTTATTATAAAGATGCCAATTTCTTCAAAAACACTAAAATTTCAGTGCAACCTTAAAAAAAAAAATCAAGAATTTGTCTAGTTAGAATTTTATCAAATGCTTTTGCAATAGTTATTAAGATGAGAAATTTTTCCTCCTTTAAGTTTTTATGGTGATAAGGATTACACAGGAATATAAATTATTCAGAAGTTTAAAACTGGAGTAATCTTGACAGTGCTGCTCAAACTTTAATGTGAATCTAAAATCATCCGAGAATCTTGTCAGAATGCAGATTAAGATTTAGTAGGTCTAGGGTAAGTACTGAGACTTTTGTACTCCTAACAAGCTTCTGGGAAACGACAGGGTTGAGTATGAGGCCCACACTTTAAGTAATAAACAGGTTTGTAACTGATGGTTCATTTAGCAAATGCTATTGTGGGACTTGTTACAGTGTGGCATTTCTGAGAAGATGGGAGAAATTGCTTTATGATGCCATCAAGGACTGTTCATAAAAGTAGCCAAACAGCACCCCAGGAGACTGGGGAAGAGAACTCTCCTTGTGGGAGAGGGGGGTTCCATAGCAATCTGGTAACGCTGCTGTCATGCCCCTGATGGATCATACGCTCTGGCGGGTAGCGCTGTTTTAAAGCACAGAAGAGTGATTGTGTGGATGTTTATTATACATTCCTTGGTATACTGAAAGGTAAAACAACACACTGGAAATTAACTCAAGTTTTCTTTCTGCTTTTATGGTACTAGCTAAATCGTAATCTCTGTAACTCAGATTCACAAACATTCTGAATAAATAACCTGTCATAGTAACAGATGATGCAATAGCGAACCATTCTGGCATTGGTGAAATGACTCCACTTGTCCATTCTGCATTATTCTCTTAATGTATAGGCAGTTCCTGAGTTACAGACATCTGCTACATGTACAACTTACACTTATGAACAGAGACTATAAGTTCCCCAGTTACAAACATCTGATTGACATGACATACAACCAGTACTTATGAATGGGGCTATCACAAGTAATAGGTAAATATACCCGTTCCAACTTACATACAAATTCAACTTAAGAACAAACCTAGAGAAGCTGTGTCATTTGTAACCCTGGTACTGCCTGAACTAAAAATTAAAAGCTCACCACCTTGAATAGTGACCTTGAGATTTCATTATGTTTCATCTTATTACTTAGTAGATTTTTCTGGAATCCTTCTCCATTTATAAATACTTTATTGTTACCTTTCCAAATGAAGGTAACTTGATCGGGCGTAGAATTTTGTCTATAAAAGCAGAATACTACATTCCTCATATTTCATTTGTCACAATTCTGTATTATCCTTTTTAGTCTGCAAGTTTTAGTTCATCAAGACTGACTTTTCTTATTCTTTTAAACAAAACTCTCATGCATAGCCATACATTTTATGGATCTCCTATAATTACCGACTGTTTACTATAAACAAATATGGGGATAATGTTGGGAGAAAGGAACAGTTAATGATGCAAAGGAGACAAAATTCTAAATTATGAAGATAGTTAGATGCAGCTTTTTATAGAAAATTGCAGATGGAAAGGATTTACAAAAATATCAGTCTCATTCTTCTCTTTGGCATGAGAAGTTGTGGGAAAATTTATAATAGTCATCTTATTTGTTTTGTTTTTTGGTACTATAAATATATTTTCTGTGTAGAACATTGTAAAAAAAAAAAAAAACCCAAGTCTTTCAAAATCCCTAAACCCTGAGGTTACTGCTATTTTTTAAACTATTAACCTCTGAAAAATATGACTTGATGAACTGGTTGCTTTGCTTAATAAGTGAGCACCCAGTACAGTGATATTCAGATTACCAAAGCCAACTTCTGAGGCACAAACACTTCTGTGTTCTTGGTTAGCCAAGAAAGCTAAAGACTGGCTTCTTTTCCCTATCTCCTCAAAGGTAAGATATAAGCCATCTAAAAGGGCAGTCAGTGGGCGGCTCCTGTAGCTCTGTGGGTTGGGCAATGGCCCCATATACTGAGGGTGGCGCGTTCAAACCCGGCCTTGGTCAAACTGCAACAAATAATAGCTGGGTGTTGTGGCAGGTGCCTGTAGTCCCAGCTACTCAGGAGGCTGAGGCAAGAGAACTGCTTAAGCCCAGGAGTTGGAGGTTGCTCTGAGCTGTGACACCACAGCACTCTACCGAGGGCAATAAAGTGAGACTCTGTCTCTACAAAATAAATAAATAAATTAGCAGTCAGTGATACTAAACCATGACAGCCATCAACAGGGTCACCTCCTTCCCCTCAGCCCAGCCTCTGCTGCCCCTCCTGGGAGTCTGAAGCTGTTTCAGAGCGGCTTGTTTATCTTTCTTTGGCAGGGTGACTGTGGCAGTCTCTAACCTCAAGTTCAGTAACACAATGATTCCCAGAGCAAAGCTTTGGTGTCACTATGACATCCTTTCCTAAAAAGTGATATTGTATCTTTTTTTCATTAAAAACAAACCAACCACCCTTTTATTATAGTTATCTATTTCCTCCCCTTTTTGTTTTCTTTTTCTTCTGATCTCCTGCTGTGCCATGGCAATGATCTCAGCACTGGGTCCCCACTGTCTGCCCTCCGAATCATTTCATCATCTGTCATTTCATTATTTTTAACTGCTATTGAGCATGTAAGAGACACATGTTGGGAAAAACCTGTTATGAAATTATCCCGTTCATAATCAGAGTCTGATACCTATGAGATATTTAATTATGATTAAATCATTTCCAGTAAAAAATAAATTATCCCATTTGGTCCTCACAACCCTGCACTTTCAACTGGCATTCTAATTTCCAGATGACAAAGTGTGTGCTCAATCATCTCTTCTTTCTCTCGGCTTTTGTGCTTTTTCCTAGGCTCTCCCCATCTGTTTTAATTATTTCCAGAGTCTGTTGTACGTTGTGCAGTTATTAATTCATTTACATTCCATGATGTCATTATTCCTCCTCCTCTCCCTAGTCATCAGCTAGTCTGTTTCCTTTATTCTTCTGCCTTGTTTCTCTAAGTCTACTTCTCATCAAATGCCTTGCAAGTAAGAAGCAGTTTCAGTATAAAATTTTCTTCTGTTTTCTGGAAGACTATGCCTAGATGTTTACTCCATTTATATTTTACAAGTTATATTCCTTTTTCTGTTTTTGAAGCACAGTTTTCTTTCTTATTTAGGAGCAGACTTCTTACGACTCACTGAGGCAATTTTCAGCGCCTTCTAACTGTTCAGAAGTAACGTGACTGTGTAGGTTTTGAACTCCTTCCCCATTGACCTGGGCATCATCTGATTAATTCCATAAGCACTTGAGACCGAGGTCGGAGGTCAATTACATTCTCTGTGCCTCTGCTCAGTTCCTTGGCAGGTGACTGAGAGTAGGGAGGGTCGTGTACCTGGGTGTATATTGCTGGCCTTGGCCTAGGAGCTTTGTCTTATTTCTCTCCAAACTTGTTAAGACTATTTTGTCTGGGACCAATTCAGCCAGTTAGGCATCTTGAGCTGTTCTATGTAGGAGAACTTCTCAGATACCAAGAACATTCCCCTAAGTTAGGGCGAACTAGCCACTTTGGTGAGAGATGAGACTCAGCATGACACCCTTCAGTTCATGATCTTTTGCTTTTACTGGTCAGCAGGTTTCTACTCATTGCATTTTCATGTCTGGTGCACGCCTGTGAGTAGATTTACCTGTAGACCTCACACCCTCTTTGCTAGGAAACTATCAGAAGGGTTAAAAAAAAAAAAAAGAAAAAGAAAGCACGGCAGTATGATTTCATAGTTGGATGGCTTCTTCAATCCTCCAGCCTTTCCTGAGGTGGAAGAAAAAGGCTCCAAATGATTACTCCCGTCCTTCCCCCAACCTTCTCATACTTCTGCCCTGAGCTCTACTATCACACCCTGGGCTGCTCAGATGCCTTCCAGCTGCACCACTGCACTGCGCCTGGAGACTGGGGTGCGGGGTTGGTCCAAACTGCATCACAATGGCTGGCACTGAGTTCTGTGCTAATTTTGAGCTGTAGAGTCAATGCAGACAATTCTATTTTGGGACTTTTGTTCATTTCCTGTGTTCTGTCTACCATTTTCTTTTTTTTCACTTATTCAACCTACCATTTGCTCAAAGGAATAAATAAACTGGGTGGGAAACTCATTGGCTTCCCTAGAAAAATACTTTGAGTGTCTGATTTGCAGTACAAACTTCTTTTAAAATATTTACCATTTCTGCTCTGCTAACACCTTAATCTCTGAGCAAATTCAAACATTTGAGCACTTATCACATGCAAGACACAAGAAGACACATGTTTGTAAAACTCATTTTCTTCCCTGGACTTTGCAGTTAGGTGGAGAAAGCAGCTGAGTTCATGAATGACCACAAAAGAGAAGCTCTTCAACATAAAATCTTTCCATTCAGGAAATGTCATAGCCATTGGCCAAAGTACACGCCCATCACACACAGCATCCATTTGAACTCATGACAAGAGGACAGACATGCAGCCTTTGGAAGCCAGTGGTTGGTGGAGGGTGCCAGAGGGATACAAGAACCAACACCTAAATCTGACAGGTTTTTCTCCGGCCAACCAGAAGGTTTGAACAAGTCATATGGGCTCAAGCATAACTCAAAATAAAAATGTGGGAATGAGGATTTCTCTTGCAGACCTAAATGAAGAAGAAAAGATTATGGAAGGGAGAAGAGACTCTCAGAGATGCTAAATCTGTTTTATTTCATTAGTTCTTCCATTCTTTCAGACTAGAAGAGCACAGAGGCTCAGATGCCTCTCAGCATCCACCAACCAGTAAAAAACTAACTCCCAAAGCCTCGGAGCCAGGTAGGAGGTAACACATGGAGATACCGCTTTAGAGAAACCAGGCTTTGATTCTGAGGTGTCCCTTTGGCTCCAACTGGGCAGGGCAGGTAGATCTGCACAATTACAAAGTGCTCCGGAACAGGCTCCAGAAGACTACACATTAAAAGTCATTCCTTTTTTTTTGAGACAGAGCCTCAAGCTGTCCCCATGGGTAGAGTGCTCTGGCATCACAGCTCACAGCAACCCCCAACTCCTGGGCTCAAGTGAGTCTCCTGCCTCAGCCTCCCAAGTAGCTGGGACTATAGGCACCGGCCACAATGCCCAGCTATTTTTTGGCTGCAGCCGTCATTGTTGTTTGGTGGGCCTGGGCTGGATTTGATCCCCCCACCTTAGGTGTATGTGGCTGATGCCTTAGCCACTTGAGCCACAGGTATTGAGCCTAAAAGTCATTCCTCATCAACATACTGCCCATCTTAAAGCCTCAGTGAAGTAGACTATAGGGCACCGATTAAGTCAAACTCTGCAGTCAGATTTATTAGAATGCTGGCAGTTGAGTGTCCTATCATCAACTAAAACACTTTCAGGGGAATATGACAGTTCCACAACCAGTGGTAGGTGATTCACATACCTGTATTGTGACCACATTCGCTTCGTGTTCATACAAAAATGATTTCCTAGCTTCAAACTCTTCTATAAGGGAGTTTCCTGTGCTTGCAGCTCGGAAGCGATGAAGCATATCTTCAGAAGCAGACCATATATTCTCACGAATGTACCCTACTGTGATTTCCTCAACAATATCCTGGCAAAAGATAGTTCTTATGGTTACACTTCACACATCAGGTGAAAGGGGCACATAAAATAGAGTCTGGATAGTTTATCTTTAAGAAAATGTTATGAATAGCTCTCTTTGGCTTGGTTTAAAAACAGGATTTAATCAGAGCCAAGGGATGACCCAGCTTAGCTTCTTTCTAGTGACATAATTTTGGAATCCTCTGAGTTTGGTGTGAACATGGCTGAATGAATTCAGGATTTGGAGGCGAAGAAGTATGGATGGTGCTGGCAAGGTCCAGGCATGAGGTCTGAGCTCCACAGAACGTAAAAAGGATAAAAATCATTGGTGTAAAAACATGCATCACCTCCTTACTCCCTTGGCCTGCCCACAAGGTCCTCAGGCTTCTCTCCCCTACCCCTGTCTCCCCCAGGCCAGATGAGGCAGATCCCTGCAGTGAGGTGGGGGAGGATTCAAAATGATGCTCTGGGGCAAAACAAAACACTTGGAGCAGAAGCAAAGGAGGTGGGGAAGGAAACACAAGTGCTGTCAAAGGCAGAGGAATCTGGAGAAATGAGAACCAAGAAGGAAGGGGTTATAAGAAGACTTCATGTGTGTTACGAACTGGGTGTATTTTTTTGGTCACTGGGAGACTAGAAAAGACTGCACTCAATAGTTGGTTAAATAGTAACAGTGAAATCATATAAAGGATGCATGAACACCTTTAAGAGAAGGCACATATGTGTGTGTCCGTTTAACTTCAGGTTGTTTAGAAGAGATAATTTTTTTTTTTTTTACAGTGTTAGACCCGCCACTGTTTAATTATCTTAACCCACTGATGTTCAATATAATAACGAGTTATACCTGGAGCATCCTTGGATGCCACATGAACAATTTTTGATTCCAAATTTTAACTCTTTGATGCTGCTGACTTAAAGTTTGATACATGTTTTCAATCATGGCATATGATCTTTTAGTAGGTCTGTAACTTCATTAAAAAATAGCACTAAGGGCGGTGCCTGGAGCTCAGTGGGTAAGGTGCTGACCATATACACTGAGGCTGGTGGGTTAAAACCCGGCACAGGCCAGCTAAAACAACAATGACAACCGCAACAACAACAACAAAGCCAGGCGTTGTGGTGGGCACCTGTAGTCCTAGCTACTTGGTAGGCTGAGGCAAGAGGATCACTTAAGCCCAAGAGTTTGAGGTTGCTGTGAGCTGTGACGCTACAGCACTCTACTGAGGGTGACAAAGTAAGACTCTGTCTCAAAAAAAAAAACAAAACAAAAATAATTCAGTAAAGTAAAAAATGAAATAAAGTAATTCATTGCTGCAATGCCATTTCCTTAAAAATTATAAGAACTCTGAGCATCTGAAGTTAAACTAGATTCTTTGCTATTTTCTTGTGATTAAGAAGTTTTGGTAGCACTGTCTAACACAGACCACATTTTTTTCTCTAGATTTTAATAAATACTATCTTGGTGATTCTGTTCACAATACTGCTACAATCTTTGATATTACTGATTTTTAGCCATTACATAAGATCTGTGTTTGTGTGTTCTATTTTTTCCTCCCAAACCCGAACTCAATTATCATCAGCATTTTCTCTTAAAAATACTAAAATGCCTGCCTCTGCCACCAATTTTCTTTTTTGGGTCCAACTTTTCATCTTAAGTCCAAAGCATTGGTGAGCATTTCTTTGAGAGTATTTCCTCTGGGAAGCATTAGTCACGTTTTAAAGGAGCTGGGTACCTATGTTAGAATAAATCAATTTTTTAAGCCTCCAACTTGTGTTATTAATTCCAGAGCAATGGGCACATGGTGGCTATGTCAGAAACAATGTGAAGAGTGTAAAAGATACAAAACGAGAAATTGGAGTGCTGGGAGTGAACCTCTGTTGATGAAATTTGTACAACTGGAGAATTAGTATAGCTGCTTTACCCACTCTGTGCCTCAGTTTCCCCATCTAGAAAAAAGTAAGATGAGACTATTTACTATTTGATGTAAAATAAAAAAAAGTAAAGATGAGACTATTTACTATTTGCTTCCAGTTACAGAATGATTTAGGGGTCAAAATGCTGGGAACACACATTGGAAAGTGAAACTCTGCACAAATATGGGGCAGCGGCTATGTCTGTGGTTTCAGAGGACCCTTATTTGTAGTGCTACACATTCTTTGGGTAAGATTACTTCCACCCATAACTTATTCCATAAATTTCCCATTGTCCTGACTTTATTCTGCCATTTCTTCATGGCCTTCCACCCACCTCTGACAAAGCAAGGAACCACCTCGCAAAGGCAGCCACATGGCCTCACTACCTGTTTATAGCTAAATCCTTGGTTTTGCGAGAGCTACACCAAGCATCTAGCTCCTTATTTTTGTGTTGTAAGAACATAAATTCTCAGATCTAATAAAGCCATGGTCATGGAGAGGTCCATCTATTGTCAAAATGCTCCTCTCATTTCCTTATGCAGAGAGGGAGAACTGAAAAATGAATGAAATTAAGTGACTTAGAACTGGAAATGAAGGCTCGGCGCCTGTGGCTCAAGTGGCTGGGGCACCAGCCACATACACCTGAGGTGGTGGGTTCGAATCCAGCCCAGACCCGCCAAACAACAATGACGGCTGCAACCAAAAAATAGCCAGGTGTTGTGGCAGGCCCTTGTGGTCCCAGCTACTCGGGAGGCTGAGGCAGGAGACTCGCTTGAGCCCAGGAGTTGGAGATTGCTGTGAGCTGTGATGCCATAGCACTCTACCCAGGGGGATAGCTTGAGACTCTGTCTCAAAAAAAAAAAAAAAAAAGAACTGGAAATGAAAAGAGCTCTTTGGCCTTATTCTTTCTTATTGTTTTTCTCTTATCTTTTTGTTTTTTAAAATGAACACTGAGTCCTTAGCTCCAATATATATAATAATTGTTATTTGGGAAGAAATTAGGACTAGAATGGAAAAGGCATATGTACCCTAAGACTTCGGCCAGCATTGTATATAGTGAGAAAAAGCATTTAAGCAAGACATTTTAATGCAGACTCTTTGAAATGGGTTTCTTCTTCCTATGTTTAACATACTAAATGTCTTAACAATAACTGTGCTGTATATGTTTACCAACACATTCTTTGCTTCTAACAAGCAGCTCACATAAGGACTGTTTATATAGTTTGATTGAAAGGGATGGAAAGAGGAATAAAATGCCTTTTTTTGGAGACAGAGTCTCACTCTGTTGCCTGGATAGAGTACAGTGGCCCCATCATAGCTCATAGCAACCTCAAACTCGTGGGCTCAACAGATCCTCCTGCCTCAGCCTCCCAAGTAGCTGGGACTGCAGGTGTATGCCACAATGCTGGATAATTTTTCTATTTTAAGTAGAGGTCTCCCTCTGGCTCAGGATGGTGCTGAACTCCTAAACTCAGGTAATCCATCTGCTTTGGCCTCCCAGAGTGCTAGGATTATAAGCATGAACCGTTGGGCTCTGCCTGATAAATTGCTTTTCACAAGTAAAATACGGTAGAAGAAAGCTTTCAAATATGTGTCAAGGAGGAGTTAAAAGGGATCTTTACGGGTTAAGTCAAAATTCTGATTTACTATATCACGTTTAACTGTTGGTTTGTATAATATATGGACATATGGCTAAGTTTTATGTCAGTTAATGAAAAGCTAAGTATAAAATACACTCAGTGGTACTGTTTGTACTTATATTTGGACACAGCTTCATTTACAGGTCTAGAAATTATGTTAAGCAATGAAACTACACTAAGACGATCATTTCAGAAGAAGTAAACATTTGTTTCACCATCCTATTCTCTGGCCAACTCTGTTCTTTGCTCCTGAAGCTATCCTGGATATGGCTGGGACGTGGCAGAGCCCTCTCCAACACTTTGTAGGAAAAAAACGACATTTTGGTTTGAAAAGTTATTTGTAAGCTGAGGGGGGTAAAATAATACATTTTAAAAACTGACAACCAAGGAGTTGTCACTGACTAAGCTTAATTCTGTCAAGGAAATCCTTAAGCTTGATTTCTTCGCCATCCCAAATAAATCGCAAAAGCTTTCTTTCCCCTCTTCTTTTTTTTTTTTGTTTTTTTGAGACAGAGCCTCAAGCTATCCCCCTGGGTAGAGTGCCATGGCATCACAGCTCATAGCAACCTCTAACTCCTGGGCTCAAGCAAGTCTCCTGCCTCCGCCTCCCAAGTAGCTGGGACCACAGGCACCCACCATAACGCCCAGCCATTTTTTGGTTGCAGCCATCATTGTTGTTTGGCGGGCCTGGGCTGGGGATTCAAACCCGCCACCTTAGGTATACATGGCTGGTGCCTTAGTCGATTGAGCCATAGGCGCCGAGCCCTATTTGGTTTTGTTATGCCAATATGGGGACAATTCTGAAAGTTAGAGACACTGTAGCCACATTCAACTGCAGATTTGTAAAGATTTTATTCCATATCCAGCCTTGAACTATATCAATTAGTTAATTTCATCATTTCGATGATTCAAAAATAGAAAACCAATCACAATGGCTTGGCGCCTATAGTACAGTGGTTATGGTGCCAGCCACATACACCAAGGGTGGTGGGTTCAAACCTGGCCTGGGCCCACTAAACAATGACACTGTAACACAAAATAGCCGGTGCCTGTAGTCCCAGCTACTTGGGAGGTTGAGGCAAGAGAATCGCTTAAGCTCAAGAGTTTGATGTTGCTGTGAGCTGTGATGCCACGGCAGCACTCTACCAAGGGCAACATAGCAAGACTCTGTTTCAAAAAAAAAAAAAAAAAAAAAGAAAAGAAAAGAAAAGAAAAAAAGAAAAAGGGAACCAATCATGCACCCTTCACACTGTTTTCCATCAAACACCAACCTCCTACCTCAATTTCATCTCTACTGAGCCATGATTCCTTAAGCGAGTAGGATTCAGGTAGGACCCAGGAGCTCTCTTTTGAATCAATGTTGTAATAGCAGTTATATTTCTCCTGCAGGGTGACTTTCAGCCATGGACCTTCATCAGACACTAAAGAAAAAAGTTCATTATATTTTACAGAGAAGCAGTCAATTGTAAACATTAGTATAGTTTCTTTAATATGTAAAATAATTTAATAAGTGTGTTTTTCCCCAGACATTCGGCTAGCCTAAGTTAAGGGCATTAGAAATGATCTGCTAACATGGCATGAAATCAATGCATTCAAAGTCAGATGTCTGCTAAGTCAAAAAAAATAAAAAATAAAAAGGACAAGAGACAAATGTCTAATGCCAACTCTGGACCTCTCCAAAGAAAGGAAAAGTAAGGAGGAATATGTGTAGACATCTATCATTCAATACCTGGTCTTCTCTGTCTACATGTGGTGCTGCCCCCACGTGTTGGCCACCTGTGGTGCACATCTATGTAAACAAAGGAGATCAGGGAGCAAGATCCTTTTTGCTCACAAAATCTTACAGCAATTTCTCCAGGAAGGACTGACCCATAGACCCACAGGGCCTGTGGCTCATATTTGAGGAGGATCAATGACCTGCATCAAACCAAAGCAGAAGTGATTCAGCTTTGGAGACAACTTTATCCAAAGTACAAAATGTCTTATGTATAAAGGTTACATAAGGTAGGGAAAACAAAAATTCCTGGTCCCTCTGACTCATCTTACTTGATGCAACCACAAGAAATAAGGAAAGTAAATATTGATAGGATGTAGTTTGTGTGCCAGTGAGTATTAGAAAAACCTATGTCTGGCATGGCATAAATGGGCAAAGGTCAAGAAGAATGTCTCGTGTCTCCTCCTCATGAATCCATAAGCTACACTTCAAATTTAGAAATCTGTTTGTTTTGTTGAATAGTCATGATTCCTGTCCCAGGCCAGAGAGCCAAAAAAAAAAAAAGAAACTAAAAACCAAAAAACAACCAAATTTTGTGAAGTTCTTCACCAAGTCAGCTGCTACCAAGTAAGTGTTAGACTCATTACATTTATAGGTAAATGAAAGTTCAAGTCTATGTCTTTACACCATTTTAAATAAATTCAAATAACTAAACAGAGGTAACATTAAGACCCTTTAATATGTATTAAATCCTTTTGGTTTTAAATGTTCTATTTGTCAGTGCTTAGGAAGAGAGACTTATCTCTTTTCAAATGAGCAGACAAGCCATTCATCTGTTTAGAAACATACTCAAATGCATTGTGAAATCAAGTTAGTATGTTCACAAGCAAATATTATATTTTCAATCAACCATAGTTGTCAGATTCATAAATGCTTTCAGAAGAATAATCACCCTTCTCAAGGCAACTCTCTCACTGGGAAGGAAAGGAGGAAGCAAAAATAGTGAAAACATCCCTCCTACCACTTGCCTCAAGAAATAGAAAGGTTGGTTAAAAGCCAACCACATTGCATGAGAAGTCTCTACTTGGGTTGGAGCGTGACTGGGTAATAGGAAGGGAGGATTCCAATCATTTTTATACCTCGCTTGAATTTATAGTTAAAGGCTGAGGAGAGCTGCTTTCCAATATAGGATACAAATATATTTCTTAAGACATATAGTTGGTTTGTTACTTTTAGGGAAAAAACTAATCATAGGCCTTTAAAGAAAACATAAAAGAGAAAATTCTAGTTAGTTAAGAGATGGTCAACTTTCTAGAAGGAGGCATACTTTCTAGATGGCTTCCAGACAGAATTATACCTATATACAGGGCAAAACTGAGTTAAAAGGCTGAGTACTCCACCTAATAGTAGACACTTCAGATTGGCAAAGAATAGATACCCTAGAAAAAGACGAGAGAGGGATCAGAATAAATCACGCTATGCATTCCCAGAAACAATGTTCATAGCTCTATCTGGGGGTAAAAGTCAGTCATTATTTCCCTGGAAAGCTTCTCTTTCTTCTAGAACAGAGGTCAGCAAGTTTTTTTCTGTAAAGGGCCAGAGAATAAATATTTTCTGCTTTGTGGGCTACGGGTCTCTAAAATAATTGCTCAACTCTACCACTGTAGCATAAGAGCAGTCAGAGAATATATATAAATGAGTGGCTGGATTTTGGTGAAGCTGTACTTGTAACACAGGTGGCAGGTCAGGCAGGTGGATCACACCTATAATCCCAGTGCTTTGGGAGGCTGACATGGGAGTGTTGCTTGAGGCCAGGAGTTAAAGACCAGCCTGGGCAACACAGCAAGACCCTGTCTCTACCCAAAAAAAGAAAAAAGAAAAAAAAGAAAAGAAAAATTAGCTGGCAATGGAGGAGTGGAGGTAGATTCCTTTAGTCCCAGCTACTTGGGAGGCTGAGGCAGGAGGACCTCTCAAGTCCAGTATAGTGACCCAGAACCGTGCCACTGTACACCAGTCTGGGTGACAGAGTGGGATCCTATCTCTAAGAAAAATAAGAAAAAAACCAAAATAGGAGGTGTACAAGGAATTTACTAAAAACTATTAGGATAAATGAGATCAACAAGGTCTCATTACCCTGTATCTCAAAACCCTGGATATAGGGTTTCGTTTTGGTGTGCTGGAAATGTTCTAGAATTCACTAGAGGTATCAGATGTATAATTTTGTGAATACCTCTTAATAGCATACCTTAAAAGGGTGAATTTTATGGCATGTGAATTATTATCCCAATAAAAAATGATCATGTACCATACACTAGCAATTTGGGATTGTTTAAATCCCAAAATGTAATTAAGAAAAAAACTATCTGGGCTGAGCGAGGTGGCTTACACCTGTAATTCTAGCACTCTGAGAGGCCGAGACAGATGGATTGCTGGAGGTCAGGAGTTTGAGAGGAGCATGAGCAAGAGTGAGATCTGTCTCTAAAAAGAAACTGGGTGTTATAGAAGGCGCCTGTAGTCCTAGCTACTCAGGAGGTTGAGACAAGAGGATTACTTGAGCCCAGGAGTTGGAGGTTGCTGTGATGCACGCTACCAAGGGTGGCATACTGAGACTCTGTCTCAAAAAAAAGAAATGCAAACCTCATACACTAAAAACTATAAAGTGGTGAAGAATTTCAAGAAGACCTAATTAAAAGGAACCATATCCCTTGTACATGGATCAGAATATTATGAAGATGGAAATACTCCTCAAATTGATCTCCAGTTCAACACAGTCTGTAATGAAATCCCAGCTACCTCTTGTTTTCTTCTCCAGGAGAATGAATGAACCTGCTAGGTTTCTGAATTGGATACCTGGGCATATTCTGACTCCCTTCACCAAAACATGGCCATGGGAAGAGGAAAAGGCAAGTTTAGGAGACAGAAAATAAACTAAGTCTGGGCCAGGATGGATTTGAAATTATGATGGCTCATCTAGGAACTCAACCCCTGCACTAATTAACACAGTATGTAATTCTTTCCCAATGAAGGGTGAGGTGTGGGCATTACACTAATATCTAATGAAGAGATCTGAATTGAACAGGAAAGGGCTCAAGGGTGACCAGACACCAAGCGAGGGAGTGGTCATTTCATTAATAAAACATTTGCTGAGTTGGAAGGTAGAACCTCCAAGTTGCACATACAGTAAACTGGCCAATATCTGAAACTCAGGCAGCTGGTGATCTCAAGCAACCAGTGAACAACAACAACAAATGAGAGTTTAAACTTGGTACACCTTGCTGTTAGTAAGCTGATGCTTCCTGCAGTGGCTCCGATGTGTTCTCTGTAATGGTTTTAGGTGTTAATGTGTGTTATTTGAAGTTAAAAAAATACGGTAGTGAAGTCGAAAAGTGTAGTGACTGCTATTTCATAATATAGTAAAACTGGTTACAGTAAGTGAAGTTTGTCTTTGTTTTAATTTGTTTTTAACTAATGTACATCAACATTAATACCAAGTCAATACCAAGTTTACGGTATGGAATGGGGTACAGAATTAGTTAGGCCTATTTTAATAGTAACTCTCAAGCAACCAGAAACTACATTGATCTGGAAACTACCAATGCCCATGGGTGCTGGATAATGGGGAGATTATTGTACATCAAACTTATGAGCAAGCACATGGGATTCTATGAGACAAATTTCTAGTTGAACTAAAGTTTTTTGAGAGATTCTCCTCTAAGGCCATACACTATTGAAGTAGTTTCTTTAAGATGTGTATAGCATTATGTAGACAGCCTACAATGGGATATAGATAAACACCAGTCTGGAAGTTCAGAGATATCACGATTTTTGACACTAGGACATAGTAGGTGCTTAATAAAAATCTGCTAAAGGGATGATGGGTTAAAATTAATTGTCCTTGAGGCTATCATTTTCTCCTTCTGTCTGAAATCTCTATGTCAGTTTACAAATTTGAAGAATGAGTATTAAGCTGCATGATCTCAAAGAAACGTTCCAGTGCTAACACTTCATGATCTGCCATTGGACTGAAAAGGTACAACCATTTGCCAACTGATCCCTGGCAGACCAGTTTACTATACTTTATTCCATATATTCGAAAATCACACTTTACTCCTACTTAACACTGTGCAATCATGTACCATTTGTCTCACAAAGGATCAAGTAAGAGAAATACTAGTGTAAAAATTTTTTTATATCATGGGGAGAATGGATCAACAAGAGTACAAAGCAAATTCTTCTCAAACACCATATTCTCTCAGCTCTCTGATGCCATGTAAGTATTGCCACTGAATTCATCACAGCTTTCCAAGAAAGAAAGAAAAGAAACATCTAAAAACAAAACAAAAAACTTCTCTTGCCACAGATGACAAAAATCAGAAACGTTCACTTGAAAGAAATACTTAGCTTAAAATTAAGAAACACCATTGAAACAATCGTATTTAAAACACTTAGGTTGTGCTAAGTAACAGAAAAACTTACCTCTTTCACTTTTGAGCACTTTTGCCTTCTCAAGGGCATTATAGTACTGCTCGGCACACTCAGGGAGTATGTTACATGCAGATGACTTCAAGATAGACAAAATGTCACTTGATTTTTTTCCCTCCAAACACTGATTAACATCAACGATCAGAGCAATCCCTGGGTAATAAAGAAAAAAAATCTTATTAATGGTTATCTTTTACTTGCTGAAAAGGCATGTAAACATATAATTCAAGCTTTTAGGATGCATTAGTATTAAACCTTTCTGGGTACCATATAAGCCTGAGCCAATCGCCAACTCATCTATCAGTTTAGGTTGTAAGAATAAGATTCTGTCTATGGGAGCATGGTTTATCAAAAATCACTGCTTATTCTTTTGTGGTGTTACAGTATTAGATTTTGTTCTCTGCAGTAATCTATGAAATGAGGTGAATGTATATGGGCATCCCTGACCTAGGGCATCAATCTATCTTTGAGTACCAGGCTTTATAAAGACATCTGTTTTAAGATATGCAAAATGCTATTTAGGCTAGGAAATCCTGATACCCTTGTACTGTATTTCCCCGAAAATAAGACACTGTCTTATATATATATTTTTTCTTTCTTTGTTGTTTTTGGCTGGGGCTGGGCTTGAACCTGCCTCCCCTGGTATATGGGGCCAGTGCCCTACTCCTTGAGCCACAGGCGCCACCCAGTCTTATATGTATTTTTTCTCAAGAAGACACACTAGGGCTTATTTTCAGGGGGTGTCTTCCTCTCTGCACCGAAATGTCTTCCTCTCCAAACCTCATCCTGCATAGCCACGCCCATCACTAGATCTTATCATCGGGGTAGGGCTTATATTTAACAAATGCATAGAAATCCTGCTAGGGCTTATTTTTTGGGTAGGCCTTATTTTGGGGGCAACATGTTATTATGGTAGTATACATGGCAAAGTGGTCATGACTAATCTGTGTTCAAGAAGGGCACAGCTGGTGGATGTGTATAATAGAGTCCAGAAACTAAACACTGAAACTAATTTAGACCTAATAAGCACTTGATGCAAATATTTGCCTCTCCCCAGAAACAACACCCTATTAGACACTTGCTTGCCTAAAGAAAGTTAACTGGCTCGGCGCCTGTGGCTCAATCGGCTAAGGCACCAGCCACATACACCGAAGGTGGTGGGTTCGAATCCCCAGCCAGCCCGGGCCCGCCAAACAACAATGATGGCTGCAACCAAAAAATGGCCGGGCGT
>CAUYQV010138685.1:0-20288 GCA_963574575.1 Galagoides demidoff
GCAGGGTGCGGCCCTGTAAGCTAGAGGTTAAGGAATGCAGTAAACAGCTAGGAATGGGGTTTGGGCAACAAAATGGAGTTAGTCTGGCTCTCTCAACAAAATAGAGTTAGTGTGGCTCTCTCAAGAGGGTGTGATTCCAAATATTGATCCATTTCCTTCACATTGTCAAATTTCTGGGCATAGAGTTTCTCGTAGTATTCAGAGATGATCTCTTGTAGCTCTGTGGCATCAGTTGTTATTTCCCCTTACCATTTCTGATTGAGGTTACTAGACATTTTACTTTTCTATTTCTAGTTAGTCTGGCCAAAGATTTGTCTATTTTATCAAAAAACCAACTCCTTGTTTCATTAATTTTCTGAATGATTCTTTTGTTTTCAATTTCATTGATCTCTGATTTAATTTTGGATATTTCTTTTCTTCTGCTGGGTTTAGGCTTAGATTGTTCTTCTTTTTTTTTTTTTTTTTTGAAACGGAGCCTCAAGCTATCCCCCTGGGTAGAGTGCCATGGCATCACAGCTCATAGCAACCTCCAAATCCTGGGCTCAAGCGAGTCTCCTGCCTCAGCCTCCCAAGTAGCTGGGACCACAGGTGCCTGCCACAACGCCCGGCCATTTTTTGGTTGCAGCCATCATTGTTGTTTGGCGGGCCCAGGCTGGGGATTTGAACCCGCCACCTTAGGTGTACGTGGTTGGCGCCTTAGCTGATTGAGCCACAGGCGCCGAGCCAATAAGCTATACTTCTTGAGCATTTTCCCAGAAAGTTCTACAGGTGGCTGAGATAGGATACATGCTAAACAGTATCCAGGAATTGAGCCAATTACTACTAACATACTGATATGACCTCTTTAATAAATATGCTTCTTCTTCTGCAGAGGGTAGTAGAACACATATTCTTACCCAAACACTTAAGGATAATCAATGAGATACAGGGACACTTTTCTACTACCATGTTGCCCTTGACTGTCTTATACTGCTATGAAATTTCACTAACAGGAAGGAGAGTTTCCTTCTCCCATCACTCACAACCCCTCCATTTCGCTGAATCCTCACTGCTCACTTTAGGAGCAGTGAGGATTAGCTCAAGTGCACTCAACTTCTTTCATACAGTGTATACTAAAGTTTTTCTGCCAATTCTCTACCCTATGTTGCTGCCCACCTTATTGCAAGCAACATGTAATTGCCAAAGATGTCAGCAATATGAGCTTGTTATAGTTCACTTGCAGTATTCCTTTAGAATGGGCCTAACCACCAAAATTTCAAAGAATCTGTGAGTTTCTGTGGTATATTCTAATGCTCAAGTTAAAAATCCATCCTCTTTGTTATTATTTGGTTCAACAGTTCTGGTCAATAAACACTTTGGGAGCGCTTACTGGTGGCAGGCATGGTGTTAGTCTTTCAAGGAACCAGAATCCTGTGGGGGATAGAGATTTGTAAACAAAATATAAGGTTGGCAATGATTTGAAGTAGTCAAGTTGGCCAGGCACAGTGGCTCATGCCTCTAATCCTAGCATTCTGGGAGGCTGAGGTGGGTGGATTGTTTGATCTCATGAGTTCAAGACCAGCCTGAGCAAGAGTGAAATCCCACCTCTACTCTAAATAGAAAAACTAGCTAGGTGTTGTGGGGTGGACTCCTATAGTTCCAGCTACTTGGGAGGCTGAGGCAAGAGGATCACTGAGCCTAATAGTATACGGTTGCTGTGAGCTATGATGATGCTATAGAACTCTACCCAGAGTGACAGTGAAAAAAAAAAAAAAAGAGGAAGAAGTCACGTAACAGGTAATAAAAAACTTCGTCTTAAAATAGAGAATTTCCCAAATTTGAAAATTAAAACTTGCCAGGTGAGTGGCTCATGCCTATAATCCTAGCACTTGGGGAGTCCAAGGTAGGTGGATTGCCTGAGTTCTCTGGTTAGAGACCAGCCTGAGCAAGAGTAAGACCCTGTCTCTTAAAAAAAAAAAAAAAAAAAAATTGCCAGGTATGGCAGGCGCCTGTAGTCCCAGTACTTGGAAGGCTGAGGCAAGAGAATTGCTTGAACTCAAGAGTTTGAGGTTGCTGTGAGCTAGGATCCATGACACTCTACCAAGGGCAAGAAAGTGAGACTCTGTCCCCACCCTCCCCCCCAAAAAATTTTAAAATTAAAACTTATTTTACATTTTTAAAGATTAGTTAAATGCATAAACAAATGCATAAACCAATATGAAGTAAAGGAGAAACATAACATATTAACTAGCCTAGTCACTTCAACAGGTTGTTCTCAAAGATTTTTCTTTATTTTGCCCAATAAACTTGGGCAAAGAAGTATTATATAGTTTTACTTCAAAAGTAAAGGCATAGTGGCTCACACCTATCATCTTGACATTTTGGAAGGCTGAGGTGAGAAGGTCGCTTGAGGCCAGGAATTTGAGACCAGCCTGGGTAACATAGCAAGACCCCCGTCTCTCCAAAAGATTAGCTGGTTTTGAGGACAGGTACCTATAATCCTAGCTACTTGGGAGGCTGAGCTAGGAGGATTGCTTGAGCCCAGGAGTTGGAGGTTGCAGTAAACTGTGATTGTGCACACCAGCCTGGGTGACAGAGTGGGACCCTGTCTCAAAAATATAATAAGGTCAAGTGTGGTGACTCACACCTGTAATCCTAGCAGTTTGGGAGGCCAACGTAGGAGGATCCCTTGAGCTCAGGAATTTGAGACCAGCTTAAGCAAAAGCAAGACCCCGTCTCTACTAAAAATAAAAAAACTAGCAGGCATTGTAGCAGGCACCTATCCTGTAGTTTCAGTTACTTGGAAGGCAAGAGGATCCCTTGAGCCCAAGAGTTTGAGGTTGCTGTGAGCCATGATGCCACAGCACTCTACCCAGGGCTGAGACTCTGTCTTAATAATAACAACAATAATAATAAAATAAATCATCTTTTGGTTGTGCTAAGAAGTTACCAGGTGATGGGCAGTCCAGGGCTACTGTCTTGTGATACTGCAGGGAAGGGAATCTCCTTTGTTACGGTACTGTATTCTCTTTTTAATGCTCTCCTTCTCTAGATATTCTGGTTCAGATCTTATCTCAAGCCCTTCAAATAACCTGTCAATAGTTTTTTACTTTAATAATAATTTAATTTGTCAAATAATATTCAGAAGCCTTAGAAATATAAGTAGATGGGAATTTTACTCTCAAAGAACACTTTATCCATCTGGTCTCACTACAGCCATATGACCAAAGTTGTTGAGTGAGTACCCTAAGACCATATTGAACACACAGAAAGAAGGCCGACTTTCAAGTTACTGTTTTTCTTCATGCTCCTTCAATTTTGTGGTTATAGAACCATCTTATGTCAAAAAATCCCATGTGTGCTTATATTAGTTTTCTGAAAAAATGTCTGTAAAAGACATAGGCTTCAGGAAAAACTTTCAAAAATTCAACTTCAATGGCCATTTCTGAGAATGAAATTCAATCCTCTGTCTTCATCATACCTAGGTCATTTAGTAGTTTGTTAAATAATAAAGACATTTTCTTGCTAACTAATGAAATAAGTTGTTAATGTTTGGGAAGCCAAAAATAGTAGACTATTTAGGCGTTTAAATGCTAAGGTGGTAACTGGGAATAACACACAGGAACATCATGGTATGTGAGAGATTTAGTATCTTGTTTTTATCAGATTTCCTTAACAGACACTAAGGAAACAGAAGTAAACCCCAGAACGGCTGTGAGTTTTAAAGCTAAATGAAAAAATAGAAGAGTTTTAAATTCATAATCAGGTTTATTACTTGATTTTAAAGGAAGAGATGATTTGCTACATCAGTCATAATACCAAAGTATTATACAACTAAAGCAATTATAAGTTAAGCATACAGGCCCCTGCAAAAAATACTTTAAGTAATAATGACATTTATCGAAATTTTTGTATATGCATTTTTAGAAAAGTGACACTTTTAAATATAGACAAGGAAAAGAGGTCTCCACCCTTTCCAATTCCTGGTCCTATCATATAAGAGGAATGAAGAGATTATAGAAAGGATTCCTTTGAAAGTTATGAGAATAGATGGAAGGATGGCAAACAATCTGGATGAGTAAAGAATAAAGGGAGAAAATGAGGAAAGGATGGGAAGTTCTTATCAGCTGCAGAAAGTGATGTAGAAGTTGTAGAAGGCAGCATAGCGGGCTTGGCGCCTGTGGCTCAAGTGGCTAAGACACCAGCCACATACACTTAAGGTGGTGGGTTCGAATCCAGCCTGGGTCTGCCAAACGACAATGATGACTGTAACCAAAAAAAAAAAAAAATGGCCAGGCGTTGTGGCAGGTGCCTATGGTCCCAGCTACTTGGGAGGTTGAAGCAGGAGATTCGCTTGAGCCCAGGAGTTGGAGTTTGCTGTGAACTGTGATGCCACAGCACTTTACCCAAGGGGACAGCTTGAGGCTCTGTCTCAGAAAAAAAAAAAAAAGGCAGTATAGTGGACAAGCTCATCTTCATTTCTAAAAAGCGGAGCAAATGCACTTCCACTGCATCACGACAGGCTCAGACTAGAGAATAGGACCATAACCTGATAGGAACAGCCATTAATGCAAAATGGCATGTTAAAGGAGATAAAATATCTTTCTCAAAATATCAATTAAACAGAGCTAATTCTTCATCCTGCTGAGCTATTTTAGATACAGTCTTTTCCAAAGAGAAGAATTGGGCAGCCTTATTTTCCAAGGTAGGTTTCAATTCTTTAATGACATAGTATTGAATCCCAAACAGTTACCCTACCTTTGGGGCTAGAAAGTCATTGAATTAAACATTTTTTGACAGTAGTAATTTTAGAGACTATCTAGTTCACCTCCTCATTCGGTACACTGAGAGGCAGTATAATGTGGTGCAGAGGTTGGCAAGCCATGATTCATGGGTGAAATACAACTCACCCCATTTTTTGTAGGTCTTCTAAGCTTGGAATAGTTTTTACATTTTTAAATATAAAAATCATGACATGTGAAAATTATATGGAATACCAATCTCAGTGTCTATAATAAACCATTCACCTACATATTGTCAATGGCTACTTTTGCAGTTATCACTCTTGAGACTATATGGATGAACCCTAAAATACCATTAATACTTGGCCCTTTGCTGAAAAAGTTTGCTGACTCTTAGTATAGAGGATGAAGCTCATACAGTCTAAAGTGAGACTTCCTGGGTGTGATTCTGGGAAAGACACTGCCTCAGTTTCCTGAACCATAAACTGAGGACAATTATGGTACCTACTAGATAAGGTTGTTGTGAGAACTAAATGAAAGTGTTTTGAATACTTCTGGATATGGGTGTAAAGTAAATATTCAGTAAATGTGAGATATTTTTATTATTAGACATGAAGTAACTCTGGCTTAAAGAGATAAAGTGATATCACAAGGTATAGAATTTTTGAGAGGCAGACTGGGAGAAATTTCCTGGTTCTCCTTGCTTATATAAAATTGCTTGATAAAAGCAAACATTTTTGTGGTGTTTTGCTGCTGTTTTAAAATTTCCATATGGCTATTCTTTTTTTTTTTTTTGAGACAGAGTCTCACTATGTCACCCTTGGTAGAGTACTGTGGCGTCATAGCTTACAGCAACCTCAAACTCTTGGGTTTAAGAGATTCTCTTGCCTCAGCCTCCCAAGGAGCTGGGACTACAGACACCCCCCCCCCAATGCCTGGCTATTTTTTGTTGCAGTTGTCATTGTTATTTAGCTGGTCCAGGTTGGGTTTGAACCCACCAGCCTCAGTGTATGTGGCTGGCAACGTAACCACTGTGCTCTGGGCACTGAGCACCTTATGGTTATTCTAATGAGAACTTCAGTTTCATCAGACTCCTCTCAGGTCAATCCTGTTACCTAGAGTTGCCCAAAAGCAATTTGTAGAACATTTGAGGGTTTCATGTTTCTACCTCAAACTTCTAGAAATTAAGATTTTCATTATTCTTTCTTAGAGAAAGGCAATAGAAGTTCCTACAACTCAAATCTGAAAAGTCCATTTAAAAAATTTTTACTCAAAAAACTTCCGAAAAAAAAAAATAACTGAGGCATGCCTGTAGACCCCAGGATCTGAAAAGATAGCAGATGAGTCCATGAGCGTTTAAAAGTATTTGTTATTCCCAGTATAATATAGCCCATTTTCTCTGGTCACTTTTTAAACCCTTGAAACATTACCAACACCATTCCAGACTTAGCTTATTCTATGAAACCTCTTAAACATAGAATGTCTGCTTACTGGTCCTAGACAATCACCTTTTTCAAAGTTTTGTTTATAAGAGTTCTTTCTTCATTAAATCCCTTCCCAATTGGTCACTCCATTATCCCATGTTTCCTTGTCAGTTGGTATACAATTTTAAACAATTGTACATTTGTCACTGCTGTCTAATTGTTCCCTAGTTTTTCTCTTTCTAAGTATTATGTCCTACCTTACATCAAAACTGTAATTCCTTAAAACCAGGCACAAACTTTTTTTGGGTATTATGCCACAGTACTTAGTTGAAGTAATTTTCATAGTAGGCATTCAGCAAATGCTTTTTGCATTAATAAATCAATAGCCACAAATATATCCTATGAAAATAATTTTAACTTTAGAATAAATAAACATTTTTGAAGTGCTACCCAGATTTCAGAAAATGATAATTTGTTGGTACATGGATTTAAAGATGAATCATCTGAACTAAAACAAATCAGAAGTATTAAAGTACTTTAATTAAAATGGAGCTACAACCTACAATTGAGAAATTAACTCTAGATCCCTATTGCTTACTGCTTTCAGGTATATTAGCTCCATAAGACTGGAAAATGTTAGATCTGATGGGGATACAATGGGCAGTGGTAAGGAACCTTATCTAAGTATTATTTTAAAAATCCACCTTTGAAGAATTCTGTTGAATTCCCACACAAGTATAATTTTTATCTGCATGTGTAGCATACCTATAGCAACATTACTTACTATATAAGTATGTGAAGTATATTTTATTATCATAGTAGACAGGCAAACTGAATGTGTCCCAGGAAGGGGTCTTTTCCATTAACTTTTATAAAGGCTTTCATTTCAAACTTTCATTAACATCTGACAAGCAAGCTGAAAAAGCTTTGCTTAGAGCTTGGTTTAGGGGCAAAATGCATTTTGGCAAAACTATTCCAAGATTACACTGACTGACTGTGCTAGAATATACTAATTTGTTTTGTTTTGTTTTGTTTTGTTTGGAGTGTGGAGAAAAGAGAGAGAAAGGCAGAGAAGAGTCATGGACCCTACTTTATGGTTGCCATGGCTGCAAGGTCAGCCTTCCACACTTGGATCTACCAGCAGAGTTCAGACAGGTCAACGTGTGACCGGCTCAGGCCCTGGGGTTAAAAGTTCAAGCAGCGATGGAAAAACCAATATGTCCACGCAGAGTATGCTGTACAATTTATTTCAATTTACATCAAGCCATGCATATAAAATTTAGATAAATTCCATTCAAATCTGATGTTGCCTGACACACAATGTATGCAAACAGATGTCTGTGGGGCTTTTTCTGTGCTTTAGAAAACAACATTAAATTTAAAAATATGTCTCTGGGATTTCTTTATTGAATTACAAAATGAACATAATTTTAACTTAAATGTTTTCATTCTTTCTTCCAATTTTTTTTTTGTGAGGGTCTTAATAATTTCTCAGTTCTCAATCTACTCTATGTCATATTAAAGAGGATAATGTATATTTACAACTACAGCTTCAGTGTTATTGTAGTTATAGATTCTATTTATATCCCTTACCACTTTCCACAAATATTTAGTGATTGATATTTCTGATTTATCTCTGGCGTCTATCCTCATCTCCTTTCCTTCCTACTCAGAGTGGAGCAGGTCCTGGAGGCTGCTGGGTCGTCTTCCAGCCACAAGGTGGCTCCCCCAACCCCTTCTCTTGAGCCAACTGTGTGTACACCTTTGCTGAGTGCTCTAGGCAGACTAGGATTCAGAGCTAATTAAGATATACAAATGCCATTATTTTCATTGTGAGTTGAATGAATCACAACCCAGACCCTGGTACACTAAGATACAATGCAAAACAGGTCTTTCCAAAAAAAAAAAAAAAAGGATAAAGAAAAAGATCTTTGTGTTTTGCCTAATTTCTCTTCACCCATACTTCTAAAGGTACAACTGAGCTAACAGAACAAAATAAGAAAAATAATGAGGCACTCCAGAGGAACCTAATTTTTTTGCCAAAGAATAATAGACCAGATAAGGCCAAATTTTAAGAAAAGTATACAACATATTCTCACTCAAACTGGACCCCACATTTTGGTTCTGTACCTTCCCCATAAGGGAGATTTCATTAGGACTTTGCAGAACTTTCTTAAACGTCTTACACCATATCATAGAACAGTGGCCTCTAATACTGTAAAGCTTTACAAGGTACAGAAATATTACATATTTCCTTTTGTTGCTTAGCAAACAGATTATATATTTCATAAATGCAATTTTTCTAGAATACATTATAATTTTCTACAGATGAAATAGGAATAGAGAGACAAATCATTCATCTGATTACATGAAGGTTTTCTCCAAAAATCTGAGTCCTAATTTCTCACATTTCTGTTTTTTGTCCCAGGGAGACACTATGTAGGCAAATTTCATTTTCCTCATCTATAAAATGGAGATAAAAATAGGACCTATTCTTCATGGTATTTTTGACAGAATTAAATAAGTTAATATATGTAAAGCACTTGCAAGAGTCCTTGGTATATAATAAAAGCCATATGAATGTTTGCTATTATCATTATTTATCTGAACTAAGTACATCCTTGTTTGAGTACTTCGTTACTCAATCATTTGAGAAAAATGAACTTTCATGGATTTTGTAAAGACATGTGAAGAATATCACTTTCTAGATATCTGAGAGCTCTGACCAGGGATTAATGATGGTGTCTGGGCTTTTCCTTCCTCAAAACTTAAAAATATAAACATTTATTTGCAATTCATGGTATTACTTTCAATTTGACTATTAAAATAAGAAACTACTGATTTCCAAATCTCAAGCTTGTTTTAGATAATACTTTAGAAAATGCATCATTTTACTAAACAACCATAAGTAGTGGTTCTAATAAGTAAGTTGGTTACAAAATCTATAGCGTATGAAATATATTCTTTTACTTTATTTAAAAAAGTCTTCAGGACCTCACTCATGCCAGAATATAACTTTGTTAAGCCTCTTGTTAAACTTAGAACATATGAGTTCCCTACTGCTAACATAAATAAACATTTTGAATTCCCTAGTAAGCCTTGCCTTGACAATTCTCAAGTACATTTTCTAAGGGTATAAATGATTTCCTTAACTTAAGGTGGCCTATAACTCAACCATGAGCAAAGGTTTACATGGACACAAAATCCTGCACTCACATAAATCCTTACTGTATAAGGAAGGATCTCTCTATACATAGATAAAAATACAAAGATATGTGTTGATATGCAAATATACATATATGTCCACATATATACTCTCTTAAAACCTTCCAGCTATTTGGAAATACATATTCAGAGGTCAGGTAGGATAATCAAATCAATTTTCAATAGCCAAGGAGAAGAGTATGACATTTTTTAATACTTGCTACACTGTCGTGCAACTCTTTATTCTTTATTATCTCTGTCAGCTGCTACTAGGTGCCTAGTAGACAAATGCTGGTCTTAGTTCTGACCATTTATTTCTATTTGGAATTATTTCAGGTCTAACTCTCTAGAACTGCTTGAAAATGCTGTCCTGTTGTGTTGGCCTTGCACACTGAGTGTGGCTCAGAATAAGGGGAAGTGGAAAGGAATCGTTAGGCAGAGATAATTTGGCACCTTTTTTGAGGGAAGCCCATCTTCGTTTTGGCTGCATATGCACAAATACAACTTTGAAAGACCCTCTTTCCATTCTGAGCAATGTGTATATGTTACCAAAAGCAGTGTTTTTTGTTGCCAGAAGCAGTTTTTGCTGCATACATCAACTTTCACTGTATCCTTGGCAAGTCTTTCTTTAATGCCAGTCCCAGACATCAGCTAATAGAACCCCTTAACGAACAGATGTACTGAAGAAATGCATCAATTCATTATTTGTTACAGTTTGGGGTGTCTGTCCTATGGGTTTTCTAGCCAAAGGCTTATATGTTTCCCAAGAGAAATTTACTTTCATGAAAGAAGAAAATTGAGGCAAATCACTGCTGTTAGACCCTCAAGTCAGAGACACTGGTTTGTTGTCCTTCTGTACATGGGAAGAAAAAGCCCACAGTTAAGGAAGCAATCATGGTTCCATTCCATCTCTCATTCTTTCCCAATGTGAAAATTTACAAATGAAACCAAATTTTTCTCTGTCAATAGAATGTGTGTGATTACAGCTGTTCATATTTTCACTTTAATGAAGAGCTGCACATTTAATTGTAAGATTTATTAGAGACTGTACTTTGCTGTGTACATGCGTAAGAGTTAATCGACATCTAAAATGCTGGTTGTTTACTCAGACATTAATGATCATATTTCTTAATTTGAAACAAAAAGCATTTGGGGAAAATGTATTTTGTTTCCTCCAAATAAGAAATTAATAATTTGAATGTAAGAATAAAAAGGGCTAGAGAAAAAAAAAATACTGATTTATGTATGTAAGGCAAGGGAAAAAATAAAGATGCTTTAAAAAAAAGTGCATAATCTCCCATTCTGCTGGAAACAAGAGAGTTGATTGCCAGCTTTGTTTGATTTCACGGAGATCTCATACGAGGCTGGGTTCATAAACAGGTGAAATGATGGAGTTTATTGCAACGCACATCAACACTGAAACTAAATAACTGTGTTGCCATCTCAGTCCCGCTGAAAGACGGATGGTAAACTTGACCTGCCGCTGGTACTATCCGATTGCCATTTTTTATTCCCCCTTCGCCGCCCCCCCAGGCTGAGCCACGTTGAGTAAATGCATGTGCACGGTCAGGTCAGACCCCAGGATCGGGTGAAACTCCGTTCACATTTGCATACAGGCGGAGTCTCACAATGAAAGCCCATCTGTTCCCGTCTCGGAGTACAAATCGAGTGTCACCCAACTCACTGCAAACGACAGCAGCATGGCCATTAGATGGAGGAACACTCAGCTCAGGTTACGGATATGGAACTGCTGATTTGGGTTTAAATACCTGATAACTGAAGACTTTTCATTATATGTGAACAAAGAATGAACTTTGAACTGCTCAGGAGATACCCTCTCTCCACATTGGGCATCCCCAGTTCTATCCATTACTAATACTTAACTGCTATATTTTCCATTGACTCTATTTTTTTGTGTAAAAATTAGCTAGGCTGAATGTCACAATGTCCTAAATAATTGCCTTTTTTGGAAGGGGAAGGGTAAGAGGTGGAGCAGCAAGGGATGTTGTAAATAGAAAATGAACTCTGAACTCTATATGCCCTCAAAGGTCATTAATATCATGGCAGTGGTTGTTCCTTGAACTTCTAAATTTTACCAGGGTGGAAATTTTAGTTGCTAGAGTTTAACCAGAGTGTGAACTGCCCCAACCCTTTATCTCTCCCTTCTAAGCCCATTCAGTTAAGTGAGGCACCTGCCTCCTAGGATCTTCACTCATAGGCCTATTTATTCCAGAATAGTTTATCAATCATGATATGTGTCAGAGATTGTTTTGCTGTTAAAATTCGGCAAGTACTTGAGCCTTTACAGGCAGAAATCACATACATTCTGACACAAAAAGATAGAGTTGTCTAAGAAGAAACCCCAGGATAATAAGCTCATCTAAGCACAGCTATGACAAATACAAAATTATGAGCAAAAATATGGGTAGGCTTTGATCTAATGCCTTCCCGTCCTGTTTTATGGCAAGAGTCTATTTCTAGGAAAGTCTTTCTGAGGAAGACACAAGCATGTGGTTGTGTTTGGTTACTTGTGCTTATACTTGAAATATTTATGTATTCTGTTACATGAATCACATTTAAAATACTATTTTAGCCATTAGCCCAGTTTGGTTGGGCCCCAGTGTATGTGTGGTAGTATGCTCTTACATACAAGTTCCGCTGTAGTGGAAAGAAAAGAGTTTGTCTAGTTTTTCTTTTACTACTTATGCTTCTTGGTTTCCTACCAGGAATAGTGTCACTGTAGGAATAGCAAATATAATACCTAACTGGGTGAAAAAATATTCTTAAAATATCTACAAGAACTTTATGATTTGCTTTAAGCAGTTATGTATTTTTTACTTGCATATACTTATTTTTCTTAAAACATTTACTAGAACAATCTTATAGAATATAATTTGTTTGGATGACACATGGAATCTAGAATGTTTAAAGGTCATTGGGCCATAAAGACTGTGTCTCCTATGCCAGGGTTTCTTTACCACTATGTGAAACTATGTTCTTATTGTTTGTCCTTTAAAAATAATACAAGGGTAAAGAAAAGATTTGAGGGCTTTTTCTTTTTTCATTCCATGCAAGAGCTTACGGTCAACCTTAATGGAAGTTCTACATGCATTAAAAGAGAGAATAGACCCTTTGTTTCAGAAGAATGACCAAGACAAGGGTGAATTTTGGTTCCACTTTGTCAAGTTTAAGGGGAAATTGAATTCAGGAAAGAAGAGAGAGAGAACCCCCAAACAACTTCCTTGGCTGTGTCTCCATCACCTCATCTTAAACTTATGTTTTATTGTTATCCTATAAACAAGTCAGGAATTTGTATTAGGGGATACTTGGCCATGTGTTATCTTGGAGATAGGCTATTTATTTGCATTCTATGCAGCTGAGTGTCTTGTGTGTGACCAGTAACAAAGCAGGAGAAACCAACAAGAAGGAAATAAATACAATACTTACTAGAGATTTTCCTTCTGTCCACACCAGGAGAAAATACCCCATTGAGGAGGTGTAGCTGCTTTAATTTTAAATCTTTAATGGGATATGAATGAGAAAGATTCTTCTTGTTCCAAAACAATAGAGTAACTTATTTATAGAAATATTGGTTGCTTGGTTTCTTGTTCTGCATTATTGGTGGTGGTGGTGAGGGGGGTGAACAGGAACCAAACCTTGAACTTAATTTCCCCTTTGAACTCATGACCTTTGACAAGATTCCCCATGCGTTCCCCTTCAGACAAATTTCATCACAATTACAGCCCCTTCCACTTGAGTTAAAGATATATAATCATTGATTTGACCTAATTACCTGATACATCCCTTTCTTTGCAAGGTAAAAGCTAAATGTGTGAACAGAAACTGACCCGTGAAGTTCTGATATCCAATTTTTATTCTAATTATCATAGAACACTTTCAGTCTTACTCTATTTTTCTCAAGTTTTCTTTTGGCCCCTTCCCTGAACCCACTATTCCTTCAAATTCAACAATGGCCCCTAGGTTTCAAGCTGCTTGGCAACAGACCTTCAAATGCATTATGCACTACATGTTCAAAGTGTCATTTTTAAACAAAAAACTAAAGACTAACTCTGCATTAGAAAGTCGTCACTAATCCCTGTCTTTCATGAAAAAGTCTTCTGAGGAGATAAAAGAGTGGAAACCAGAAAGTTCCCACAAGGTTCTGAAATTATCTGACTCCTTAACATCAATCTATTATGATTCACACTCTCTCCTAAACTTCAGGTTATAAAGCAGACACTGGCAGTATCAATGGAGTTAGTGTAATCAATTTAAACTAGGGGGGATTGTATTTTTTAAAAGGCATATATGTGTTGGGAGGGCAATGTCTGCTAGGTTTAGTACAACAGATCCTAAGCAAAGACTTTAATAAGAAAGTTTAAGTAATGGAATATATTAAATAAAATACATGATTTAAAAGTAAAACTAGGGTAGATGGAAACTATAAAAGTTTAAAGTTGACTTTTAAATGAATTTGTGAGTATTGCTTTCTACCTGAAGTTAAGTTTTTAAAGGAATAAACCAAAATTATACAGAGTTTTCATGATCTTACCTTGGACTCTTGAAAAATAAAGATGAAGTACAATGAGTTAAACAGCAAAGAGTAAACAAAGAAGTATGTTTTGAATTATTTATGCCATAGTTTATACATAAGGGCATCATGTTTTCTCAGAAATAAAACGACAATTTTCCTTTATGTCATTTTTGTCTCATATTACTACTATCTCCAAATGTTAACAGGCATTAAAGGTGGAAGGGACAAAAGGCCTGGAAAGAACACACGTATGAAGTTAATACATCTGGTTTTTTTTTTTTTTTTTTTTGCTGGAGCTTGTTCTGTCTTTTCTTACAAAAATTAAACAGCATTGAAGGAAAAAAAGTAGTTCTTCCTCTGACTATCGCGATGGTCCAGTATTCTGCATATTATTTTCAGCTCTTAGTTTTAATTATACTTTGAAACCAAAGGCCTAAGCAAACAGAAAGGGGGAAAAAAGTATGTGACCAAACTCTTTAAGTAGGAAATTATCATAGTGTGCACTGAGGCAAATCTCTAAAAGATTAACATTTTATGATGTCAATTCTAACTACAGTTGGACAGATATCACAAAATAGGCTGGCAGGTTCCCATAACACTGGTCCAGTAGGTAGGATTTCTAAAGAGAACAGGTTAAATCTGTTATACTTTGTCACTTAGAAAAGCACAAAAATTATAGAAAACCCTGAGGAATATTTGAAAAATGACTGATCTCTACTCTCACTTATACTCAAGGGCCTGAAGTTTCACCAGAAAACTACAGAGGCATGTTAGAGCTTCCTTGATGAAAGCAACACATAGCCAGATGGCAGCAATCCATGTTAAAATCACACCATCAACTATAGAAACATTGCTTCTACTTCTTATTTGGCTATCATAAGGAACTTTATCAATATATATTAACATTGGTATACTGAGCAACACTCTAGAAAATAGGGTGTCCACTCCGTGAAAGAAATGCTGGATTTGACATTGTTCTAAGCCTCAACATACTTCAATGACACATGGATGAATGGTCAGCAAAATAAAACTAAAAGATACTGCCCTCACTTGCAGGTCATAATTCCAGGCTTTAGGAGTAAATAAAAAAATTGTAGTCATAATAATCTTAGGACTCGATACAAACAGGGATAGAAATACTGGAAAAGTGTATTCAGAAAAAAAGATAAATATTATATCCCTGGGGTGGGAGGTACTCTGAAATGATCCTCTACAGTCAAGATTCTTAATGTGGTATCTGTGAATACCCTGAAATTATATGCAAATGTGCATGTGTGCTTGCCTGTGCGTGCTCATTTTTATGGCAAGAGGAACCACTGCTACATAGTGATAAGACAAGGAATAAAAGCACAAAAAATAATTATTAAAATTTCCAAAGAAAAGCTGTCAGAAGCCAGCTAACAGCCACCACCATCTTTCATGAAGAACAGTGGTTTTCAAACATTTTAAAATTGATTGCCCCAGTTGTAAATTTTTTATTAGACACACACACACACTATATACATATATGTGTATATATATACACACATACACACATTGTCTGTGTTTATATATTTAAAAATTATATACACATAGTACTAATAAGACATTCATATGGTAAAAGCTTAATTTCTTTCTCATACACAAGTTGAATATCCCTAATCCAAAAAACCTGAAATCTGAAACTTTTTGAATACCAACATGAGGCCAAAAGTGGAAAACTTCACACTCAAGTACTCAACACAGACTTTGTCTTCTGCACAATATTATTGTATAAAATTACCTTCACATGATGTGCCTAAGGTGTACATGAAACATTTGTGTCTAAATTGGGGTCCCATCCACAAGATGTCTCATTATGAGTATGCAAATATTCCAAAATCCAAAAAAAATCTGGAATCCAAATACTTCTGGCCCTAGAACCAGCATTTCAGATAAGGGCTACTCAACTTGTATATACACATATATTCTAATATTTTCTTTTTATCTCTTGTGAAGTTTCCAGCACACCTCACTCTTGTCTCTCCCCTCTTATCCCTCTTAAGATCAATTCTACAAAGAATAAGTAGAGAAATCTTTTAGAAATGTAAATTACATTATATCAATCTCTTGCCTAAAATTCAAAACAAAATCCAAATACCTTACTATAGCTTAAAAGGTCCTTCCTGACTTAATCCTTTCTGCCTTTTCAACCTCATTTCCTACCATGCTGTCTCACCCATTTGGCTTCAGCCACAAAATTTTCTTGATTGTTCCTTGAATACTCCAAGATGGGTTCTGCCTCAGAGCCTTTGCATCTGCTACTCTCCATGCCTGAAATGCTCCTCTCTCAGATCAAGGCATGGCTCGATCTCTTATTTCATGCAGGTCTCTGCTCAGAGGTTTCTGATCACTCTGTCTGAAAAAGCCCCATAAATACTCTTTGTAGTCATTCTCTATCTGAAAGTCAAGCCTTTCCATCTTGCTTTGTTCTGTTTTGTTTTTTTTTCAGAGCATTTAGTGCCTCCTGATATTATATTACATGTTCCTCCCAGTTTAATATAAACCCCACGTAGCTAGGAGTTTTGTCAGTTTTCATCTGTGTATCCCTGGTACCTAGTCTGAGGTCTCACACATAGTAGGTCCCCAATGATAAATGAATGAAAAACAGTCAAAACAATAGATAGACATTTCACCTGATGTTCATTTGAAAATGAACCTCAAAAGAACATTTGTATAACAGAAGCCACCACACCATGGTGAGGTATCAATCAAAGATAGCTGAAAAATCAGTTCTCTCTTTCCTTAACTATTATAACATTGAACATCTGTAACCTCTTCTTTATGGTACCTATCACTGTTTCTTTTGTCCCATGCTTACAGATCTTATCTCCCCAGTATCCTGGTGGAAAAAAATCCCAACCTGATGCTCCATCTCCTTCATCCAGCATGCAGCCAGTGCCTAGTCCCTGGGTTGTGGGTAGAACTGACAGTCACATCCTGACCATGACAAACTAGGGGCCAGATGCTCATGTGGGAATGGGGGCCCCCAGTCTCTTGGAGCCACGCTGTATAATGATCATTGAATCTATACTCAAGTAGATGTTCATGGGCACTCATCTGGTGACAAGGCTGAATGAAGAAAAAAAGACTCCCACTGGAAATGATTCTATGAAAAATCACCAATTCCTTGTATGACAATGGAGGAAAACAACTACCTCAATGTCGATATGATAAAAGAATAATGAATACAAATAATGACTAAACTTGAAAGATCAGGTAACCCTCATTTCTTTTCTTAGAGGTCAATTCCCAAACATAAATATAAATATCACAAATATAGCACTTAAATGACATTTTTTAGTGTATATATTGAATTGAAGAATGAGGAAATGAAAGTGCTCTAAGGCTCAGAACAGTGAAGCATAATTCTATGCTCAGATTAGTAGCCTGGTCATATAAAATGACCATTAAAATATCTTTTTCAAAGAAACTCAAATATTTTTAGATATGAATAATTTCCATGTACCAAATAAAATAAATAGAACTTAAATTCAAAGGACAATAGGCACATCACTTAACATTTTTGCATCTTTGTATTCTCACCCATAAGGAAAGGGAACTGAAGTAAATAACTTCTTCAGATCTCTTAAATGTCTGGAATAATTCAAGTAAGAATCTAGTTGGGGTTTTCAGGATGCTTATGTGTTTTACGTTTATTAATGACTGAGATCAGAACCAATATTAACCCCTCACGAGACATTAACTTAGAAGGAATTATAGAAGTCAGCAAAAACAGAGAAGCAATCAAAGGGTAGAGCAGAGGTAGAAACCAAAGGAGGAAATAAAATAGAATTCAATCAAGAATTCCTTCAAGAAGGAAATAAAATAGAATTCAATCAAGAAAAGAATGCAGTCAACAGGTCTGGGAGAAGAATATACTAAATATAGCATCAATAAGGAATAAAGGTTTAGAAAATGTAATACTCTAAGAGACTTTGTACCAACAGAGAAGGGCAAACGAGCTTGCAAGATGACACACCAGTAAAAACAATGATTTCCAGATTTTGTATATAGCTCCACAATTCATAAGGGCCTAGGAAGCCATTCATGTTTCTATATCCTTTGTGTAGGAATTGCCATATTGAAACAGATCACTGGTCCATCCCTTTCACCATGCTACCCTGACAGTGAACAGATGTTTCAGAGGAAACTGTGCTCTCACCAACTCAAATCCAATAATATACCTAATGGTGCAATACTATATCATGAACATCATTTCTTTTTGACCTCAGATGGCAATTATTTCATACCCAAAGCAGGAGGCTGGCTCACTTTGATTTCATGCTGGGTGGTCCACTTAAGAGGTCCCACTTAAAATTACATAAAGGCTGCTATCACCATTCACATGGCTTTTCTGACATACTAAACTACTTATATTGTTTACTGCTGCCACTATCATTACTAGGCTCTCATGAGTTTGGAATTACATAGGTATAATACAAATGGCTGTATTTGTACTAGTAACTGTCTTTAAAAAAAATCTTTGCTTTTTCTAAAATTGAGGTTTTCTATTCTTGGCTTCAGTGTGTTCAAAGACTTGAGAATTCTCAACTTAATATAAATAAGCATTCTGGAAAACAGAAAAGAGAAATAAATGTTTAAAGTTGGAACAAGACCATAAGTACCGTAAGAATAACCTTTCAATGGAAATTCTATGGGACAAATGAAGTTTTGAGCTTTGTTGTTGATGGTTCTCTGACAGAATGAACTAATTAAAGAAAAAAACTGGAATGGCAAAGGAGCCAATCAGGAGAGTGAATCTAGAGCTGTATCTCAATTGTTCCTATAGATTCAAACATCCATTGTAGAAGCACTTCGGCCACAAATCCCAAGGTCCTCTTACCCTGGGGAGAAATCTCCTTCAGGAAGGATCTTCACCTGCTACACCCTTTCCATAGCCCTGGAGCAGACAATTTAAGAATCAGAACTACCAGAATGACATCCAAATGAACAGGAAAGAATAGGAGAAGCTTTTCCCAATGGGGAAAATAATGAAGAACTTGGAGAAGCCAATCATTTTCTCCATCAGGGTATTCTGGACATAAGAAATAGCAGTAGATTATGGTAATAAATGATGTTGTTCCATAGCTTGACTAGAAGTACTCCTTTCTTTCAATCACAAATTTGAAGCCTTGATAAGAAAGCTTATGACCAAGTATCTAAAATATTCCTTATATGAAAACTATC
This sequence comes from Galagoides demidoff, assembly GCA_963574575.1. Lineage (NCBI taxonomy): Eukaryota > Metazoa > Chordata > Mammalia > Primates > Galagidae > Galagoides > Galagoides demidoff. Next base: position 19,092 of record CAUYQV010138685.1, read on the forward strand.
TACCAAATGGATACATAATCCCAGGGTCTTTTAGTAAGTAATCAACAGATGAAAAACAAGTGAAAAAAACTGAGGTACAAAATTGTCAGGATAGGGCACTGCCTGTGGCTCAAAGGAGTAGGGCACTGGCCCCATATACCAGAGGTGGTGGGTTCAAACCCAGCCCTGGCCAAAAACTGCAAAAAAAAAAAAAAATTGTCAGACTATTTCATGGGGTAAGAGATCCAAGGGCATGAAGATAATCCAGAAACAAAAACCCAGAAGGAAAATAGGATGAGATTCCTATCAATGATGTCTATTATACCAAGAAATAGTCTCTCATGGACCACAAATGACCAAGGAATAATTCAAGAACATGACATATCATCAGAAAAACCTCAGCTTTAAGTATGAATTAAACAATCTTTTTTGTTGTCTATATACCTTAAAAAGCCTCTCAGTCAATTCTGGGGGCTATGATAAATCAGTACTTTTACCTTAAGATTAAACTATATTTCTAGACAAGGATATCTTTGAAAAGCAAACTTTTTCTTTATTATTCTGAAAATAAGTTGCTATAAAAATCTACAACATGGTAGAAACTTATTGTGCAGACTTCCAGATAATGAGAACCTCAACACATGGTGGGTCTCAGAATTTCTCCAGCTTTTTTTGGAGGATGTGATACTAATCAGTAATTACTGTTAGCAGTCTGCAACAGAATAGAGGGGAACCCCCTCCCAAGAATCCAACTGGAATATATGTTTTCCATTTGACCAAAAGCAGAAAATGGCCCCTCATGAAATCATTTGGGCTAATTTCTTACTTCTTGGGATACTAATATATAACTTGTTAATTAATATATAACTTGTTCTATTAATATACAACTCTCTCAAGACAGAAAAATGGTTAGCCACCCTATTTTAAAAGTTTTTAAGTAAAGGTTATTTCACAACAGTCTCTGGTGTCTAGCTCATCCTTCTGTTTCATCGTTTTTGTTTTTTTTTTTTTTTTTTTTTTTTGAGACAGAGCCTCAAGCTATCACCCTGGGTAGAGTGCCATGGCATCACAGCTCATAGCAACCTCCAACTCCTGGGCTCAAGTGAGTCTCCTGCCTCCGCCTCCCAAGTAGGTGGGACCACAGGTGCCCGCCACAATGCCTGGCCATTTTTTGGTTGTAGCCATCATTGTTGTTTGGTGGGGCCGGGCTGGGGATTT
>CAUYQV010138690.1:0-28293 GCA_963574575.1 Galagoides demidoff
ACTTGGCGAGGGATGCTTAGAGCTCCTTACCATGCAGCCCTAAAGAAAGATGGAGACTTTACCTCCTTCATGTTTACATGGATGGAGCTGGAGAATATTCTTCTTAGCAAAGTATCTCAAGAATGGAAGAAAAAGTATCCAATGTACTCAGCCCTACTATGAAACTAATTTATAGCTTTCAGAGGAAAGCTATAACCCAATTATAACCCAAGAATATGGGGAAAGGGGGGGAGAGGGAGGGGAAGGAAGGGGAGGGGAGGGGGGAGGATCGGTGGAAGGAGAGTGATTGGTGGGATCATGTCTATGGTTTATCCTATGGGGGTACATGTGAGTCTTTCTAAATGTAGAATGTAAACGTCTTAACACAGTAACTAAGAAAATGACATAAAGGCTATGTTAACCAGTTGGATGAAAGTATTTCAAACTGTATATAGAAACAACACACTGTACCCCATGATAGTATTAATGTACACCGCTATGATTTAATTAAAAAAAAAATAAATAGTGGCAAAAAAAAAAAAAGGAAAAAAATGTGTTAACCTAGGAAAAGGAAGAAAAGTCTATACGTGCGTACATGGTTAAGGGTATTTTAGCCCCATTGGGCATGAGAAAACCCATATACCCACATGCAGATACTAATGGCTGAAGGAGCAGGATAAAGCATAGGAAATGATGTAAAAATGTGAATTTGAAAGAACTCCTAACACAGGATACTCCTCCTGACACTCTGGAATTTGCATATTTTGACTTGTATTTAAAAAGCAATTTCAAGGTCAGCTTCAATGGAGAAACAGCCAACTAAGATGGGAAGTAACCCCATTAAAAGTCGCCCGGTGTTTTGCATATTTATTTTTCTGCTTCTATAGTGAGCAATGACGACTCATAAATCAAAAAATCAGGGTAAACAAATGCCGTAGAGGTTATTTTATACAGAATGTATACTCCTTATTCTGTCTATTTATACACGCAAACATTTCTATTACCCGAATTTATAAAGTGTGTAATATGTGCTTGCACGCTTTAGAAATCTTGCATGCATTTGCATAAGTTAGGGAAAAAATATATTATTGTCCCAAGTCTCAGAAGACCTCGGCCCAGATAAAATGATGACCACCTGAAACGCTGTTTCGTATAATGGGATAGAAGTCGTGTTTATTTTTCTTAAAAAGCTTCAGGCCTGTGAGTGTTTTTAAAAATATACATAAATACAGGCACATTTTCCAGTTATGTAGATTTCATGGTCTAATATCCTATATGGGTGGAAGTCGCTGAACTGGATAACCTTGGGCTTTTCTACCAAGATTCAAGGAACTTCAACAAAGAACGTACAAATGTCGAAAACAGCGGCCTGCCAAAAAGATTGTCAGACCCATCTCAACTTCATGAAGTAAGAGGAGAATGAAGTAGGCTGAAGGTAGGAGTGAAATTTGGAGAGTTGAAGGTTGTCCTTAAAAGGGGCAAAGTTACCCAGAAACAGTACACTTAGGTATCCTCCAAGCTCAAACACTTCTGTGTCTCAAAGAACTTCTTTTTGGTGATTTTAACAATTTCACATTTGATAACCATATTATGTGACTGTTTGATTAAATGGCATCTTAAAGCCACATCAGAAGCTACATACAAAAGCCAGCCCCCTTTGTCTCCGGGTTTAACCAAAAAGAAACCCCCTGCGTTATACATTGGACTAGACTTGAAAGAACTTTTAGGCATTTCTAAGAAAACAAAAAATTAAGTCTGCCCTCAAAGGATAAACATTCACCACTGGGCAGAGGATACCAAAGAAAGAATGGAGAATCAAAAGTTATTCACAAAAAAAGAATATTCTACAAAAGGTTCCCAGAAGTTGCAGTCGGTATACACCATCCCTCAGGGAAACACATGACACAAGATGGCAGGTGCATGTCAGGTAGGGGCCCCTCAAGACCAAGTGCTGCCTCTCCTTCATCTTGAAAGCCTGGCACGCTGACCATAACACACAACTGGGTCTGTTCCAAGAGGCATTTGTGACAAGCAGCATGGGTGGCATGTTTGACTGAGGCCAAGCAAATGGGTGGCAGATCCCGGGGAGTCACCATCCTGTGTAAACCCCTCCATTGGCTGCTCACTGTGCTTAAGCGTCCCACACGTCTTCCCTTGAGCTGAAAGGCTGCAAGGCTTACCTCTCCAGCCTCCTCGGATTTCAGTCTCAGCTCATCTCCTACCTTTCTGTTTCTTAGCTGTGCCAAACCAGCATCTGGCACTTGCTGTTGCCCCTGCCTGGACCTCTAGCTCTGCAGGGACCCACGTGACTTTCCCTGGGCATATAGGCTTCAGATTCATTGAGGGCTTTCCTTATATAATTGAGCCTACCCTCATCCCCAGGCCCTCTCTATTGCTGCCTGGCATGAATGGTGACGCATCACTGTCTCTCACTTACATGTCGTTCACAAGTTCATGGTTGACCCTGCACCAGAACCAGGAGCCTTGCATCCCGTCATGGCTATAGCCCAATCACTGGAACGCGGTAACTGTACAATAAATACTTGTGCAATGATGGAAGGAAGGAGGAACCGAGTAAACTAAAGGAGAACAGCCTTCTCTTGGCCATCCCCAATTCTGAGGTGACATAAGAGCTCAAGCAGGCTCACCGAGACAGCTGCGGGGACAGAGAACAGAATGAAATGGAACTCGTGCCTTGGAGGGTCTGGTTGCCTCACACAACGGTACTATAGCTCTCTGTGCTCAGGTCTTTATGCTTGATAAATTATCACCATCCCCAGGAAGGTTGGTGGTATACGCTGACTCCATTCTGGTGTCACACTCTGAAGATCTTCCCCTCCATTAGCCAGAGCCAATGCTAATTTACTTCCTGTCCCTCCCCAAGTCACCCGTCGTCCATTTCCACATGGGTGGGAATCCTGCCTAACCACTTTTGCACTGTCCTCTCAAAACAGCTATCCCGTCCTTCCTGTGGTCCAGGAAGGTCCAGACGTACAGTGTCAGATGATGACATAGCATGGACATGAGATTTGAAATCCCAGGGTCTGCTTGGTGACCCTGTCCTGCTGCCAGCTGTCCAGCCTTAGAGAGTCACCTGTCCTCCCATAGGACAGTGAGAATAACGGCACCTCCTGAGACAGTCAGATAACAACCTTAGTCCGGACTGACAGGACTAAATCAGATAAAGACGAAGGCAATGCTGAGCACAGAGCTTGGCACACTAAACAGCTCAAGCAGTGTATGACCAGCACCTTGGTATATTTACTCAACCATAGAAAACACACTAAAAATAAAAGAATCTTTTATTTTTGTGATTGTGTAATGCTAACACCTGTATCAAATCAGCATAATTTAACACAGGTGTACTGGAAAATGAGGCAAAAAAGTTGCGTGGACTATTTGGATAGTCCTTTAGTAAATCTGAAATGCTAATAAAATTAAAAGTTTGTTCTTTCTCTCCCTACCAAAAATCCCCATATGTTTGCCTCCTGTGATGGAAACCTGACATGCCAATTGTTTTTTTTTTTGTTTGTTTGTTTGTTTGTTTTTCTAATCTAGGAATGGGGGTGATTGATGGGAAGGAATTATTGAGAAGCTGCATTAAATTTCCTGCAGTTTAAACCTATATTTCCACTTAATTTTCCAGGACCAGGTTTAATACATCTTGTACCAAACAATATATGACCATATTCCAAAATCCAAATGGATTACTAATGGATTAATATGCTTTAAAAAGCGTCTTTACAAGATTTAACCATGCAAAACTCCTTGCTTCTCTTGGCTTCCATTTCGCATGTGATAGCCTATAATACTTCAAGTTAAAGAGTTACAGAAGCCTGGAGTTTTATAGGAGGCTGACAGTGATGGATTAAAACCATACTCCAGACATACTTCAAACAGTAGCACTTATTTTTTCTTACTTAACTCATGGTTGATCTCCTGGAGCCATTTTCTGGAAACTCGAATTGCTGAGTGTGTCAGAAATCTCTCCTTACCTGGGCTAAGCTGGTTTCCAAACCAAGAGGAGAAAGTACAACCGGGGCCTGTTCCAAGACCCAAGCAGCCTATGGACCTTGCCCGGGGTACACCAGCCAGGAATTTGAGAAGTTCTGAAATTGTCAAAATCTTACCGGGAAGCAGGTTAACATTCAAGACTCACACTGGTCTTCATAGGTTCCCTCAACTTAGCCTCCACTCATGCATTTGTCCCCTGAGTGGGAATGGCCTATACTGGCTGATAAGAATTCTCATCCACCCTGGACAGATCTCACAAAGCTTAGGTTGGTTTGGGGGTCTTCGAAAAGGTCATTCGAGATAAGCCTTGGGACAGACCACTCTTCACGGCCACCTGGAGCAGGTCTAAAGAATTCGAGCCCAGGTCAAAGTCACAACCATTCAACTCACCATCTTCCCCATTCCAGCTTCTTCCAATCTCGCTTTCTCCATTTCTGTCCAAGGCCCACCGTTCTCCTGGTTCTCAGGCCAAAAGTTTTCATTATCTCCTTCTTCTTTGCTTCTCATGGATGCCCAATCAATTATCCTCTCAATTTGGCGCCACTATCACCTCATCCCTCCTCTCCAGAGCCCGCTGTGTCGACGGAGTTTAGAATCTCATTGTCCCTCAACTAGAAAGCTATCATGACTTTCTAGCTTGCATCTTCGGCTCTAGACATCTTCCTTGACGTCTGGCCTCTGTCTACCTGCATGTACATCTCCTGCTGACATATTTGCCATGTCAGTGTCCTAGTCAAACTGCTGTGGCCCCACCACCAGCTAATTATACATTTTCGATGCTGGTTTCTGGTGTTGAAGTTACTCCATCACAAATGATCCTGCATTTTCAAGGCCTGTGTGGTGGGTCCAAAAAAACAGATGCCGCCGTCTGATGGGATTCTTTATAGGCCTATGTGGAAGATGGTGTCTGGGGGGGAATTGATGCCTTTGGCTCCCATGCCCTGCTTTCCTAACCCAGACCTTTATCGTGTGGAAAGTCTTATCTGAAAGCAAGGAGGAGTCTACTTCCACAGTCCTTCCCAGTATGGGCAGAAAGTGGTCTGCAGTTAGGACACTCGTGGTTCAACCAGCGAGCAGGTGGCACGATGCGACACCTGCTATTTTCTCCTGCTGGGTGACTTTATGCAACTCACATCTGTCCTCCTGACAAGAGGGCTAGACCAGATGACCTCCAAATGCCTCTTTGGTCCTCAGCTTGTCGGTTTGGTCTCCAGGAAGGGCCTGGGACCAGCCTGAGTCACCTCCCCTTCCGGGAAGGTCCCTCCTGGAAACCCCCAGTTCCCTGGCCACAGGCGATGGGCCGGCTGCTTGTGGTGTGGAGAGAGCCTGTTTTGATTCCATTGGGTCCTCCCATGGGGGGAATTCACCCCAGAGGCCACAGCTGCAGGCTTCTCTTTCAGGGAGGTCAGCGATTCCAGCACTTGGTCGGCACCTCTTGAAATCGACGCCAGGAACATTTCGAGGACAGCATTTTCCTTGGCAGGTGTGCCGGTGGCAGGGCCCACTTCAAGGTTTGTGAGAGCAGGCAAACGGCATCTGGGATCTATCTGTGGTCGTCGGTCTGCACAGTCTGAGGGGCGAAGTAAGAAAGAACAGTCTGACACAGCATGTTCTTATCCAGACACAGGCTGCATTTGGATAAAAAAAACACCAGGCTGGAAAAACGGACTGTGGGGCACCTGGGGTTGTCTCCAGGGCTGCCTCGGGTCACTGCTTGGTCAGATCAAGAAGCACCTCTCTGCCTGGAGCACACAGCCACCTCGGACCATGAAAGACGGGGTTCAAACCCTTCAAATAGAGCAGCAACTCTAGTTGGCACTGCCAGCATGGAGGCACCTTCAGATTCCTGCCCACATGTCTTGGACAGCTGGACAGAACTACGTATTTGTTCCTCTGGATTCCAGGACTTGGAGGGACTGACCGCATGACTGCATACTCCACGCTGTATTGTACATGATGACTTCTGTATCTGCCCCTCTACTAGACGATGGTCTTCTCAAGGTCAAGGATCATGCAGCATTTGCCTTTGGAGCCTCCCTTTGTCCTTGAGGTAAATGCCCAGTAATACGTGTTGAGCTGAGCTGGCCCAGCCCAGGGAAAGGTGCTGGTTGATTCCTACGCCTTGCCTTCCTCACCCAGCCTTCTATCCTGAACTTTTACATGCTGGGGACTTTTCGTTTTCCCTCTGCCATTCTTCCATCCCTTTCTTTTTCTCCTTCCAGGCTCAGAGGAGAAGAGGATCTTCCCTGACTACTACTGTCCAGGTTCCCAGCGCACAAGTGACCTGGGCTGCCCACACCCCTCACTGCCCATCGCCCCCAGGGTCTTGCCAATTCTCCACTACTCCCGAGTGCAAGGACTCTCTACAGAGGTGCTTATAGCCCTGTTTTCCTACTCAGATTGTAAGCTACTTAGGGGCAATGGTAGAACCTTTATTTTTCACTAAAATCTATTAAATTGTTATCTACTGTACAGATGCCAGTCACTGTGTAAAACATTTCATGTGTGTCTTCTTATGATACCCACATCAACCATCCCCATTTTATGGATGAGGAAACTGAGGCTGTTGATGACATGTCCAGGTTCATAAGAATGCTAGTCAGCAGTGAGGCCTGGGTGCAAGTCCAGAATCAACTGAGTACAAAGCCCCCACTCTGCTTCACTGCCCTTCACCTTGTCTTTGTCACTTCAGTGCTTTGCACGGCTAGTGACCTATACACAGTGACTACTGAACAGATTTGTGTGGGGTGGACATACCATTGATACCATGGAACCTTCCCAGAGTTCCTCAATGCCTATTTCTCCTCTGCTTACCCGCTTTTTCACTTTGCTTGAGAAATCCATAGGATTGACCACAATGAAGAGGAAACTCAACTAATAGTACCTTTACTCCCAAAGAAATTTGTGTTATCTAAAAAAAAAAAAAGTCCTGGAGGGTGGCACCTGTGGCTCAAAGGAGTAGGGCACTGGCCCCATATGCTGGAGGTGGTGGGTTCAAACCCAGCCCTGGCCAAAAACTGCAAAAAAAAAAAAAAAAAAAAAAGTCCTGGAAAAGGCTATGGAGCATGGTGTGATTCTAGGGACCAGGCTCCTCCTATCTCTATACACAATGTTATTCCTTTGCCAGACCTTGGGGCTACATCCCAGAGGGCAGGGAGAGAATGGCAGTGTGAAGCCAGCTTGAAGGTATGGTTCCTCTGAAGACACACCCCAGAAGTCCACTTGGCCAGAACTTGGTCACATGGCCATAAAGAGCTATAGGACGCTGAGGACATGGCATTTTTATTTTCAACCACTAGATGCCAGGAATAAGAAACAGTTCTCGCATTTCCTGAATCCCCCCATCTCCTGGGTTTACTACACTGCTGGAGGTCAGAGCCTTGGTCTGTCATCCTGGACAGCCCTCTTGTCTCCTCAGCCGTCCATTTTCTTTACCAAGCTGACTTCCTAATGTTCCTCCAAAGCCCTTCCACGGGGTGGCTGCAGCCAGAAGTCCATGTCACCCCAGCCCAGAAGTGGAAACAGAGTCTGGCAATCTCGTCCTGCCCTCCTTCTCCACCAGGCTCAATAAATATTTGGAGAGAACAATCACTCAAGGCCTGGCTGTTCCTTTTGGATCCCAAGGCCCACTCTGGGACGGTGCCAGGGATTTTTTTTTTTCTTCTCTTTAGCATTGGAAATAGATTTTTAAGCAGTGTTATATAGCTGTTCCTCTTCAAAAATCCTTCTTCCCTTTTCTTTGGTAATGTCTTTATAAATCACCGTTATAAAAATAAGGCAAGCAGAAGGAAAAATACACAGTACCTAGAAACTGAAAATTCAAGTATTTGCTTTTTATGGGACACTTGAGGCTCTTAAAAAAGAGAAATGCTGGAAAACTTAAACACAAAAAAATCACTGTGTGATAACATAAAAGCCCAACAGAACGGAACAGTTTATGAAAATAATTTGAATATTTACACTTCCAATTTATGGTCTGAAAATCACCCCAAACCATGTTCTTACTCTTAAATGGATTTTTTGGAGAGAGTGTTAAATACATTTTGATTATTTTGACAGCGATGTCTAGTCGGATGTTCTGGGCGATGATTTGAAAACAAAATGGAAATTCCTTAAAAATCTAATCTGAGTATAAACGAATGTACATTTATATGCGCGCATACATATAAACTTTAACAAACATCTCAACTTAAAAGAGTCCTTCTGGCTGTTGTTATTGTTAGGGGAAAAATACCATAAATTTAACTGGAATGAAGCCGAGGGCTAAAATACATTGTGATTCTGTTGACAGAGCAGCTCGGGTTCAAGTTCATATCTTTTTATTTGCGAAAACTGAGGCTTGCGTGATCACTCTAACTGTGGTTTATACGTAACATTACAGAAACGCAGCAGTGCGGCGTGTAAAAGTGTTGATGAAAAGAGTCGAGTCTACCAGGCGAGCCCATTTTTGTCTTTTTTTTTTTCCCCCAGCAAGTCAAAGAAATCTCTTCTCACGATTGCTCAAATTTCTTCTATTTAGGAAGTATATTTACAACTATTTTAACAGGCCCCCAAAGCATCAAACAGCTATACCAAAAAAGAAAAGAAAATCAGTATTCACTTCAAAGGGGGGAAAAATGTTCACAACAAGAAAAATGGTAGGGGAAGTGTAAGTCCAAACACCTTATTATTAAGCTCATGGGTTTAATGAAACCCAAACATGCAAAATACATTATGTAAACAGATATGGACAAAGGGTTTTTGAAGTCCAGGTGACCACAGTATCCAGGATCGGGGATGATGATTTTTTATTTACACATTCTAGTAAGACTTCATATAAAATACACACACATACGTGCGTGCACAGCCCTCAGACTGTTCAGTTTTAAGCATGAATCTCTGCAAATTTAAGTAAAAGGGGTAACTAGGAATACATAAGTGTGTGGGCAAAAGAGTAATTCACTTGGACTTCAGAGGTGGAAACAAAAATAAACACAGTAGGAGAAATCCCTACTTGATCTGCTTTCCAAAGAAAGACATTGATTCAAGGAGATACAGGCAAATTCCCCAACACCGGGGCGCTGAAACGAAACTGAAAATGAGAGACGAAAGATAGAAGCCCAGGCACCAACTAAACTCAATAAATAAGTGCTTGATTAAGCCTGATAATTATGCCTTAATTGCCTTCCTTCCCTCCCATTTGGATTTAAAGAAAAACACACAACTGCAAATAGTACATTAACTAACATGAGGTTAGAGCACTAGTCTTTTTGTAACTTCAGATATCAAGTAACATCCATTTACCTAGTTTCTATTGAGTACCCATCGTAAGTCCAGCTCCGGGCTATGTGCTGGGGCAGTGGGAGAAAAAGACAGAATTCTACAAAAGAAAACTCACAAACATACGTGAAGACAGACACACGGGATAATGATAGAAATAATAGCATTTATTGATCTAATAGCCCGTTCTGTGCCAAACCTTGTCATTGAATACCCTAGTTGACCCTTGAAACAACCTATTAAGTGTGTCTTAAGATTCTGATCTCTGTTTCATACACGAAGAAACCAAAGCTCAAAGATATCAAATGACTTGCCCAGGGTCACCTCAATGAATGAATCGTGGACTGTGGGCTGGCCCTGCTGAAGGCCAGTTTCATGGGCTTGCCATGAAGATCAGCTCCTTGGATTTCTAGGTCCTAAGGAACAACGAGCCAGGCATTTAAAGCAAGTCTCATTTTACCTAGGAGAAAACCCAGGATCGGGAAAGTGCCATAGTCATTTTCTCGAGGCCAAAATTGGCCCTCAGCTCTCTTGATGCCCAGACCCAGGTTCTTTCCAGAAACCAGGCTGTCTCCACCTAATCTTCCAAAAAAAAAAAAAACATTCCCGACAACATGTTAGCAACTAGAAATGGCCATACTAGCACATGCTGCTTGAGTATGAGCCCTTATTAATTGAATGAACCAATAAACCACTCCACTCATGGGGCGGCGCCTGTGGCTCAAAGGAGTAGGGCGCTGGCCCCATATGCCGGAGGTAGTGGATTCAAACCCAGCCCCGGCCAAAAACACAACAAAAAGCAAAACAAAACAAAAACCACTGCACGCAGGTATAGAGCATCTGCAAAGAGTATGTGTGCTTCTATGGAATGAGTGAACACAGATTCCTAAACGCCCATAATTTCATCGTGCTACTGCACCTCAAGGTGAAATCGTCTGGAAACCATCGGTACAAATCTAGAATTTAAGTAACCTACACTTCCCCCAGCTTCTTCCCTTCTCCCTGCCCCCTGCCCTCTGGCTCGTATCTTTTTGACCAATCACACTCATGGTCTGAGATAGTCCTGTGTTACTTCAATCTTGAGGTAGGCAAGGACGTGAGCAAATGAAAAAGGAGTAGATCAAGAATTAACCAAACCCTGGTAGGCTGAAGCTGGGGCTTGTGCCAGACCGCCTTCCACTGAGCACTCAATTCTACAAAAGCTAACAGTGTCTTCACCCTCTGAGACAGATAAAATGTTACTGAAGTTCCTGAACATGGTGACTTCCATTCTGAAATCTTGGCAAAAGACAACATGTGAAAACCTGGTTCTTGCTGGGGAAAAGAGTTCTTTACAGGTTGATGAAACAGGAGTCTATTTAAAAACATGCATCTCGGCTCGGTGCCTGTGGCTCAAGTGGCTAAGGCTCCAGCCACATACACCTAAGGTGGCAGGTTCTAATCTAGCCCAGGCCCGCCAAACAACAATGATGGCTGCAACCAAAAAATAGCTGGGCGTTGTGGTGGGTGCCTGTGGTCCCAGCTACTTGGGAGGCAGAGGCAGGAGAATCGCTTGAGCCCAGGAGTTGGAGGTTGCTGTGAGCTGTGATGCCATGGCACTCTGCCCCGGGGGACAGCTTGAGGCTCTGTCTCAAAAAAAAAAAAAAAGTGTACCTCTTCCTTATCATGGCAATGTTCTGTGTTATGGCGATGGCTCTCCAGTGGAAATGAGCAGAAAGTCACATATACAAGGGAGTTCCTGGTTGAGATGCTGGAACTTTAAAGCACGACATGTTTGAAGTGTGAGGGCCTCTCTCAACACTGAGGAAGGCAGTTACCACCTAGGACTTCATTGACATATTTTGCCTGAGAGCTGTCCTCCCAAACAGCAGCTGAGAAATGTCAATTTCACTCTGACATCATTTTAAAACTCTTGTATTTCTATCTGAGCAGGTATGGGGCTGTTAGCTCCATCCCAGTATACCGCCACCCAGTGGCAGCAATGATCAGCCTTGGTCGCACGGCCTACAAGGCTTAGCCCATGAGCGTGTTTTCTATTAGATATAGATGAGGAATGTAATCACTATTTTAAAAAATAAACATTGACAGCACATTGTTGCTAGGATATACGCGCATTTGGATATATGTCCATGCAACAATTACAGTGCAATGCAGTGATAGATGGACACAAAGGACTGCAGGAACACTTAGATGGACAGCATCATATTGGCGAGCTCTACAGAAGGACCAGATTGCCAGCATGTTAAAAGCATCATCGTACTCACACACACAAATGTCAACTACCAAATTCTGGATGAACCATTGTGGAAGAAATGAATACTTTCTAAACATTCAAAAGGTCTAGGATATATATTTTACTATTATCTGTTTTTCATCCTCCTAACAAGCTATGAGAGGATTTTACAGATCAGGAAACTGGGTTCCAGAGAGGTTGAGTAACTTCCCTTAGCATAACCAGATAGCATGTAGCAAAGACAAGTGGTTTTTTTTGGGGGGGGAGGTTATTTTGTGACAGAGTCTCACTCTGTCCCTGGGTAGAATGCCACGGCGTTGTAGCCCACAGCAACTTCTTTCCTCAGCCTCCTGAATAGCTGGGACTACAGGTGCCCGCCACAAGGCCAGGCTAGTTTTTCTATTTTTAGTAGAGATAGGTCTTGCTCTTGCTTAGGCTGGTCTTGAAACCCTGAACTCAAGGGATCTGCCACCCTCAGCCTCCCCAAATGCTAAAGTTACAGGCATGAGTCACTGTTCCCATCTTAGAACAAGTTTTTAAGTGAGATATTTTGATCCAAAGCTCAAATTCTTTCCACTAGGCCATTAGCTTGAATTTGCAATAAATATTTCTTAATAGACAAGTTCCAGTTTTGATGATAGCATGTGTTGGGGGGGGGGTACCTAACACCAGAGCACATAAACCCCTTCCTTTCTTCCTCCTAATCTCCTCCTGAGACAAAGACACAAAGGATCCGGCCAATCCCGTCCCTCAAAGTTCTTACCAAAGAACCTCCACCTTCTGGGAAAGCTGTGAAATGTGCCCACCTTCTAAAGCCCCATATAAAAGGGGTCTCTAACTGCAGTCCTACACGTGCAGATACAACCTTTGCACTGCCCAGGTGGGTCACCCTCCCTGGCCTGAACATCCTCACTGTGGCCTTGTCTCTTGGTGTCACCACTTACACCTTTCAATTTGATGACACCAAGATCTATTTTTCAAACAAACTTTCAAAGCCACTTCTCATAAAACCAAACACATAAATGTTAAAGTCCCTTAAAATACATCTAACCACATTAGAAAGTTCTTTTCTAAGATGCCTATGGATTCATGGCTTAAAGATCAAGCTTCAAAGACTTCCCATGCATTTCCCTGGGCTGCTCATCCTTCCTTTCCCTTCTCCAGCCAGAGCATTGTCTGTGGATTAATAGCTCCTAGCAATCACCCTAGGCCACCGTTCATGAAAACCCAGAACCCTCCCTCTGACATTTCCAAAGCGGATAACAACTAATTATTCTGGAAGAATAAAGTTCACATGATTAATTTTATCCAATAGGAAAAAAACAATAGTCTATCTGATTCATAAAAGAATGAAATGTCCCCATTTCAAGAGATTGGTAGGAAAAGCTGATAACACGGTTATGAATTGAAACTTTATATACATGACGCGTGTAGAATTTCCAAAGCTATTTTCTGAAAGAGTTGGTATTCCGGCTTCCATTCATATGAAAAAGGTAAAACAAAATATGAACTAGATACTAGGAAAGGCAGACTCAAAGAATAGTAGGATGTGGATAAAGGACTCACATCCAAGAAAATGAGTGCTCTATTTTTGGAATGATCTGAATTAGAAAGGATGATGATGATGATGAAGAATGGTGGTGAGGGGAGGCCAGGTTAGGCCAGGAAGAAGAAAAGGGAAGAAAAGAAAGAGAATTATGGGGCGGTACCTGTGGCTCAAAAGGGTAGGGCACTGGCCCCATATGCCAGAGGTGGTGGGTTCAAACCCAGCCCCGGCCAAAAAAAAAAAAAAAAAAAAAAAAAGAGAATTATGCCTTCAGGATGTGGAATATTTTTCTCTACAGATTTTACATCTCTAGCTAAATAAAACCTTAGTTCTAAGTTCTTGGTTTTAGTACAATAAGTCCTTGTTGAAACAGCACATTGCTTAGTGATGGTGCCCTAGGTTGGGACAACCAAGCTTCAGTTCCTTCAGTTCCTCATCAGCTTGGGTCAAAGCTGTGAGCCTCAGCTTCTTCCTCCATAAATGGGAAGGTTGGGATCCATAATCGTAAAATCCTTAACAGAAGATCTTTCAACATCACTTAAATATGTTTAGAATATATGCACGGTGTGTCTTTGTCTGTCTTGGGGCCTTGAGTTCTTCTGGATACTCTTAACAACATAGTGTAGGGTGGGAACTGGCCACACTTGTGTGGTCGTAGGTTGGGAACAGAGCCATTCCAAGAAGATCCACAGTATGACTGAGAATAGAGACCTTATGTCACACGGTATCCCTTGACATGGAGGCTGAGATCAACTACACGGGCAAACAATTAATCGTGCTCAATAAAAACTCTGGACACAGAGGCTCAGGCGAGTGTCGCTGTCAGGTGACATTCCTTGCAGATCATCACACAACAATATCAGAATAATAATCTCTCCTGACTTCATGGGAAGGGGATGATGAAAACTTCACATTTGGTACTTGTCCTGAATGCTGACACATGTGTCTCTTCTATTAGCTGATTTTAACCTGTATCCTTTTCTTATAACCAAACATAACTGAGAAAACAATACCTTTCAGCAAGTGCTTCAAATTATCCAACGTAGGGGTGGTTTGTGGAAGTCTCCTCAAGCTTGCAGGGGGTAGTAGAGTGAGGATGGTCTTGGGCACTCTGCCCCCTAACTTCCAAATGCCCCCTTACACTTCATGGTACCCTGTGAATGTTCAGACATGGGCTCTGCTTTCTGTGACACTTGACATTTGCAAAGAGTGGGCAGGAAGTCCATTTCTCTCCTATCTCCAGGACCTGTGAGACGTTCAGAATCACATAACCTCTCTGAGCTCCAGTTTACTCACAGTGAAATGAGAACGTTAAGTAAGCTGCTCGGTCTAAATGACTCAGTTATTAGGAGACTTGATAAAGATCGCAACTGTGAAAGCTCTTTGAAAATGCTAACCTCTTGTTCAATTATCAGATATTAAGAGCTATTATTACCATTATTTTGGAGTTTAAATGCTCCAGAATTATATGCACTCTCTTGATTTTACTGTATTTCTCGGGACTGGTAGACTCATGCTGTTTCCATCGGCAGGTGCTGAAATTATGTCAGCTCGAACTTTCATTAGCAAATGATTTTAGTCAGTGAAAAGTAATGGCAAAACAAATGCGGCATTTTGACTTCGCTGAATCTATTCTGGCACAGTGCGGTTTCGAGGCTAATGTCTTTTCAAACAGCTCTGTTTTGCCTGCAGACTTGAATACCCTCATTATAGTGTTTGAAAAAAAAGTTCCCTTATGTTTTTTTAAAGAGCGCCATTCTTCAAAAAGATGTCAAGACGCTCTTTTTTTCCCCCTTGCTACAAGGTGTAATGTAGAGATAAGCACAAAATCTGGTTGGAAATGTGACCTATATTGGACTGGCAAAGCTTAATATCAAGCAAACAGCTAGTTTGGGAGCTGGTTTTTGTCCTACCTTGCTGCTGATATTTGTAGAAAAGCATCACATTTTATTCGTGGACAGTGAGAGCAGTTTTGAGAGTCAATTACGGTTTTAAAAAATGGGAATCATTTGCTCATAGAGTTCATCAGAGTTTTGAACAAGTCCCTGGCCTTCCTCCACAACAGCCAAAGCCAGGTCTTTTGGAAAACATTTTATTTTCATGCTCAGGGTAATAAGAAGAGAAAAGTCGTGTTTTGCAGATGAAATGGTGCTGATAATAAAAAGTAGGTCACACTTTCTCTCTCTGTCTCCATTGCTCTTTACTTTCTCTGAAAGACAAAGGAATGTTTCGAAGACATGAATCAAACAGGCCAAGCTCCTGACCTGGGTGTTCTTTGCACTCTCAGTAAAATTAGGAGCATTTTCACACAGGGCTGACATTTCACAAGGGCAGGGAACTAGGAAACAGTGACTGTTTTCTAGGTGATCAATGAGGAGAGCTGGGGTGAGGGTGCAGACGGCGGCTCCTCCAGGCATTTGGGGTCAGTGAGAAGTACAGGTTCAAAGGACCGTGGGTGGCCATGACCTCAGAACCTGGGGCACCAGGACAGGAGAGAGGCATGAGGAGGAAAGCTTCACATCAGCACCCGTGGGAGAGAATGTTATTCTGCACAATTATTTACTTCTCTGCTTCATGGGGACATTACCCATCTCTGCCCAGCAGTGGCCAGGTTGCTTCCAAGAGAATCTTTAAGAACTTGTCTTTTGGCTCAGTGCCTATGGCTCAAGTGGCTAAGGCACCAGCCACATACACCTAAGGTGGTGGGTTCGAATCCAGCCTGGGCCCGCCAAACAACAATGATGGCTGCAACCAAAAAACAGCCAGGCATTGTGGCAGGTGCCTGTGGTCCCAGCTACTTGGGAGGCTGAGGCAGGAGACTCGCTTGAGCCCAGGAGCTGGAGGTTGCTGTGAGCTGTGATGCCAAGCACTCTAACCAGGGGGACAGCTTGAGGCTCTGTCTCAAAAAAACAAAAGAAAAAAAAAAGAATTTGTCTTTTCTCTGTCCCCTAGAGTCCTAGAGAGAAGTTATGCAATCAACATGGGTCCCAGAAAGGAGCAGAGCAACAACAGAGCTGGCCCTTGGTGAGCCAGAAGTGTGCACAAGAACTCACTCTTTGTTCCTGCAAGTCATGGGGCTGGTGGGGATGTTTGTTACTGCAGCACACCTAGCCTCCCTCGACCCGTACAATTCCTCTCAGCTCTTCCTTTGCAAAAGCATAGGAAGGATGAAAACAGTAAACAAGCTTACATGTTCGGTGGTCTGTATTATTTCTAGATAATATTTTGGTTCAGAAGTAGGCATGAATATATCCCTAATCAACTGTGCAGACTGGATCACTGACATTGGTCCATATGTCCATAGGAGTTGCCCATAAGAAAATAAAGCTGCTTAAGAGCAACGATGGCTGCTGGAAGGTGGTGACGGCTTCTAAAGCCATGATCTACCAATGGTGATCTCGTGACGTCCACCACACAAGGGCAAAAATTCTGGAGTCAACTGCCTGGGTGCAAATTCTATCACTTGCCCTCTGCTGGACCCTGGGTGAGTTGCCTCACTTCTCTAAGCCCCCATCTTTAACAGTGGGCACTCAGGGTGCCTCTGCCACGTAGACCTGTTGAGGGGATTAAATGAACCAGCTCATGGCAGGAATAGCACAGAGCCTGGCCACCTGTTCACTGTCAAAATATGTTGGTCACTGTTGTCAGTATTCCTCCTGGAGCTGTTGGCACTTTCACTTCTTTACCTCGGAGTTTAGCGTAGGACCTCAGGTGAGTTATTAATCTGAATTGGGAACAAGAAACAGGAACTGCCCCTTGGCGGCTGCTGCTATGACTGAATTTGATGGAATTGCACTGAAAGTATCACCTCGACCGTATTTCCACCTTAGACTGAAGGGTGTGTGTGTGTGTGTACCCTTCCTGCCCTGTGTCTAATCTCAAAGCTGTTCTTCTCACCACAAGTAACAAAATCTACTACTGCTCTGTAGTCTGGGGGCAGGGAGCTAAGGAAAGACTAAATAAAGTCCTTAGATTTTGAACGAGAGGTAAGCTGGGACAAGGCAAAGAAAAGGCAAAAGCCAGTTTAAGTTCTGTGATACAGAGCTTAGATAAGTAATGTGACTCTCCTTAATTTTCTAATCCGTAAAATGGGCACAGTGAGAGAAAAAAAACCTCCCCTATATATGGTGCTTTCAGGTTGGAGCTGATTTCAGCATTAACTCTTATCAGCATTAGTAATAAAACTGGTAATTCCCATCCTGTCAGGAATACATAAAAGAGTAGCAAGTTGGGGTGGCGCCTGTGGCTCAAAGGAGTAGGGTGCCGGCCCCATATGCCGGAGGTGGCGGGTTCAAACCCAGCCCCGGCCAAAAACTGCAAAAAAAAAAAAAAAATAGTAGCAAGTCTTTGGCAGCTGGTCTCAGAAGGAAAGAGTAAGCTTCACTAAACACATTCAGAAGAGAGACAACGGACGGGGGCCCTCAAACCGAGAATGACCAGCCCTGTCAGAAAACGAAGATGTTGGGACAGTACATGTGTAAGAAACCAACCCAGAAAGGGAGGTTTTGGGGCCACAAATGACAAGCACTCCTTAGAAAAGGCAAACAGGAAATGTTAGGTAAGATCCCACCTAGATGTATAATAATTATACACCATTCACTTTTCTGTAATTGAAAATAAATCCCATATAGGATGTCAGTATTTCCTGATCTATATTTATTCCTTGTTAAATGTAAGGACTATCATCTTTATTCCATAATGGAATTAGTGGGGTTTTTCTAATTTTTTTAAAGTAGAAGATATTTATTAATGTTTCTGATGATATAATGTGCTTGGTGCTGGGAGCACAGCCATGAACAGGAGATACGGTCCCAACCCACGTGTGGTCACAGGCACATAGGAAATTGAGAGGTTAAACGCAAGTTACAAGCACAATGAGTGGCAAAGTCAAGGGCTTCTGTAGTAAGGGAATCAAATATATTTCATGGTTGTGGCAGTAGAGGTTAGGATAAAATTCCCAAGTGACCACTTTGTTGACTTTATAAAGTCATGAGTTGAATGGGTCAGCCAGGTGTTGGGGTAGGTAGCTCCCCAGGACTAGGTGGGCCTTGCCTAATCCCTACGAAAATGCAAATAAATGGTTCCCACTGACTAAGGTGGCCAGAGGAATTAGATGCATCAGGGGGTACACAAAGGCTGTTTATTAAGTTTGGGCCAGCATAAAACCACCCCAACTTTTTTCACTAATAGTACTCTGCTTTGACTTTGGGGAACCAAGCCTCCCCCACTCTTAGCCTGGGAGATTTTGAGAATTTTGCAATATCAGCTACACAGTGGATATTGTGACTCAATATCCAAACTTGCATATCCAAACTTTCAATTACAAAAGTTTGCCAAACTTTTAAATCTCCCTAGCAACAGGTGGAATCCTAGGAAAAGAGAAAGTCTGGTCTTCTCCTGAGATACTGAACCCGGAAACCAATGGCTGAGAGCAGTCAGAAAAGAATGAGCTTTTCAGAAAATAGTGTCAATGATGAAGAAATAACACCAAAGGAAAAAAGAGGGAAATCAGGCCCCTAGCCCCTGGATCAAGCTTTACCTGATCCCCATGTGTCACCTATATTTTCCAGTTAGTTAAGCTTGACTGGATGAAGATTATTTCTTTCACTGCAATCAAAACTGTCTAATACTGGCAACTCCATACAATGGGAAATTATAAAACTTATATTTTCCTGATCCAAGGTTATTATAGTTGGGTTCTCTTTCTCAGAATTTATCAAAGATTTAACTTAGAGTGTATTCCAGACACGAGCACTTTGATTTTTTCAAATCTGAGAATACTGTTGCTGAATGGAGTGGCCTTCATTCTAAGGACAAGGTGACCATCTTTGATGGTCTACAAGAATCCTAGGTTATACTTGTTGTCTCAGTATTAGTACTAATTATTAGAAGTATCTAGTGTCACTCTCAAAAGTACTCAGGATTGACTAGATGGTAAGATCACCCTACTGGTCTTTCTTTCTCATTCATAAAGTTTTCTTCCCTAAGAACCCACCCCCCCCACCCCAAATTCTTTTTAGTAATAATTGTGGGTAATTATACTCAGTGAATAATCTCATCTCGCCAGTCTTCCCACGTTTGACTTTCGGGGGATTAATCACAGCTTTCAGCTGTCAAATGGGATTCTTGAGAGCACAGAGTTATTGTTTTATCTGAAGGAAACTCACTGAAAGGGGCCTCCATCCATCATACCTCCCCTAGTAGAAAGGACTGATTAAAACTTCCTGGCCTGCGAACTTGTTTGTGAACGTGTTGCTTCCTCCCTGCTGTCAGCAAAAGGTCTTCCTCATGCAGAAGCGTGTTTAGGGTTCGGCTAAGAGCATTGTTTTATTGAGATGGGACGGTTATCTGCGCCGAGTATACTGCGCTGGGAATCTGACCACCTCTGTAAACACAATGATAACATCTTGTCTGCACACTCAGGGAAGACAATGGTCCCGGATTCCCTTTCCCTAATTAGAGCCGAAACAATAGGCGGGAAATAGGAGGCCTCGCTATCATTATCTATCGGCCTTCATTTCTGGGCATTGATTGAGCTTAGAGCGTTC
The DNA here is from genome assembly GCA_963574575.1 of Galagoides demidoff. Lineage (NCBI taxonomy): Eukaryota > Metazoa > Chordata > Mammalia > Primates > Galagidae > Galagoides > Galagoides demidoff. The sequence goes on from CAUYQV010138690.1 coordinate 19,580, forward strand.
TGTGCGTGTGAAGAAATAGCACATTAACATGTGGGCTTCTTCCATTTTTCTTCCTTGAGATTCATCTTGTTAGAGAGCTGCAGCGGCAGAGATTAAAAATCCCAAGTAGGGCAGCGCCTATAGCTCAAAGGAGTAGGGCGCTGGCCTCATATGACAGAGGCGGCGGGTTCAAACCCAGCCCCAGCAAAAAACTGCAAAAAAAAAAAAATCCAAAGTAGAAGATTTGAGAGTTATAAATATTTGTGAGCCGTACCCAGTTCTCTCTTGAAATTATTCCGGGAAGCCAGTGTTTGACGGAGGCAGATGATGGAATAAGAGCTGGTGAAACCATTTTCAAAGAATTGTTTTGGTCTGGGAGAGACACAGACAGGTGCCTTTCCCAAAGGGTGAGTGAACCATTTGTCCTCTGAGTCAATGAAAGCAATAGCATTGTCTGTTAAGTTGTTACCAGGAACTGGCATCATCACAACACAGTTTTTCTTGCTTTTTCTTTTCTTTTTTTCTATATGCAATGCCCAGTGCCCTGGTAAGATTTGGTGCCTTGATCTGCGCGTGACTTCTGAATAGGCTCAGTGGCCAGCATGGTGAGGACAGAGAGTCATTACCAGCAATCAAGTCATATTAAGTTGATTTACATTTACGATTGCCCTGTAGAGTAACAATGAAGCTATGTAGAGGGGAAAATCTCCCAGGCTCCTGTAAAAGGGGTCTTTTGAACAGCAGATAACACAAAATTTAGTTCTTATGGAATCAGACTAGCCAAGATAAAGGCCAGGTGACCAAATTCTGTGCTTGGTGACTAGAGTGGCCTGTAAAGAGAGCCCTCGAATCTATACAACCCAAACGAATCATGAGCTGATTTGGGGTGGGTAATAGTGGACAGAGTGGGCAGGTGCATGAAGAAAACTGGAGAGCAATTTTTAAATGGCATCAGGAACCCAGGCTGCCACCCAATCTCTATTTAAGTAGCCCAGAGGTCTTCCACCTTCCCTGAACTTCCAGATCAGGCTAAGTGCTCAGGCCCCAGCTTGCTGGTGTCAACTATACCTTAGCACCTACTGACCCTGGAATTAACTGATTCTAAGGTTTTCCACCACCACCAGATCAAAGGCTGCCCACAGGCAGGACTATCTGTGGGCACAGCTCCCTTCCGTCCTCATAGTGTCTGGCCCAGGTCTGACCCACACGCAGTAACACACCTCAGTTAAAGCACTGATTCTCACTCAGTTACTCACGTAAGGATTCTTCTATTGCAAACAAACAAACAAAAAAATTACAAGAAACTGGAACTATCTCAAAAGTTCAAGCTGTCACTCTCTGATTCATTCATCCACTTACCCATTCACCTGCAAATATTCCTGAAGCTCCTCCTGTGTACCAGGCACTGTTCTAAATGCCAAGGGCCTGAGACCCGGGCCCTGCTGTCTTGAAGCTAATTTTCCAGTGTTTTTCAACCTTTTTTTTTTTTTATCTCACAGCACACTTGAACCTATAGTGAAACTTCCACGGCACACTTCAACGTTGATCACAGAAAAAAAAAGAGTAAAAAAAAAATACATATACTTACTGTTCTCTGAATTTATTTAGAAAATAATTTAATGAATTGTCTCTAAATATTTTCACGGTATACCTACAATCCTTTCAAGACACACCAGTGTGCCAGCCAGGGCACACTGGTTGAAAATCATGGGTCTCTTTCACAGTAAATATGTAGTAAAGGGATGGATGGATGGATAACATCATCGGTAAATGCTAGGCAGAGAAATAAAATAGAAACATGGGCTAAGGAAAATATGAGCGGCTACTCTGGATGGGACACCAGGAAGGACACTTGTGAGGGACGGTGGTACCTCTAATGAAAGAATGGGGTCATGCTCCATCTCTGAACGTAGTTGTCAAACCTCAGTCTCTGATGATTCTCAGACGACCTAGTAATACCAATGAATTTCCTGCCACAGTTTCATGTCCAAGATGAGCACACATATTAGTTGGGGTAATGCTGGCTGCTGTTACATAAAGTCAAAAATTTAGAGTTGCATTTCTCACCAGCTGATGGCTTTGCCCTGTGTAGTGACTGGGAGGCCACTTGCAGGTGGCTTCCCAAGTCACCTTTCTCATGTTTATCAAGCCTACAGGAGGACTGTGCTTGCAGGCTGATGCACGGCAGGTTTTAAAGGTCACATTTTGAGGGGGCCGGCTTCGTTTCTACTCATATTCCATCGGCCAGGACTTCTTCCCGAGGCCCACTTGACACAGGGGCCGGAGAATGTAGCGTACCCGTATGCCACAAAGAGGCAGACACGATCCAAGTGACATCTCCGGGCCTCTGCCTGTGAAATGAGCAACCCTCTGAGGAGGGTAATTAATTGCAAACTCCCTCCCTACACGTCCAGACTCTCAGATCTCCTTAGGCTGCCTCAGCCTTGGCAAGTGCACCATCAAAATCCAAATCTATTCTGTCAAGATGTAATGTGGAGTGTCGGATGTAGGCTAAAGCCAGGGCTGAAATCCAATGGGTTAATTCGCCAAAGAGGGAGAAAAAAAGAAGATATCCAGACCTGTTGTGCTCTCAGATAGCCCCAGAGATGGAAGGCTAATCGTCCTTCTGGGATGCTGAGTTCTTGGCGGCGCCCTCAGAATGGACCGTTCGACCTTTTGAGGTTTTTCATTGCTCTGATCTCCTGCTAATGGGCAGTGTTTTCCAAGCTGATGGTATTTTAAAGATACAGCATCTAACCAATGATAATATGTCTGACCTCTTGAGGGAGAACCTTGTACATCTTACTCTCCGAGCCTCCCTTATTGGCTAATTACATAACTTGACTAGAAGTTGGTTTTAGAGAATCAATTTTACCATTGCCTAATCACGAGTAAAGACCATAAAGTTTTATGAGAGCTGAAGGGACTGCCTTTTACAGAGGGGAACTTAAATGAAAATTAAAGGGGACATAAAATGATAAGAAATGAAATTCCACAAGGTGTTTTCTCTGGGCTGCCATGCTAAATTACAGGGCTGGGGATATAATCCTGCTTCTTACGTCTCTGACAAGGTACCAAGACGAGAGGGGAGGAGCTGGCACAAGCACCATCAACAAAGCAAGAGATGGAATCCCTTGGGGGTGGTTTTGGGTGAAGATGCAGAAGAAAACCCCTGATCCCCCACTTACTGACCTGCATGACCCTGAGCGGATTCCCTGAGCCTCAGAGTTGTCATCCGCAAAATGCATATAACACAATAAAAACTTCTAGATTTTGTAAGACGCAGTATAATCACTAGCACAAAATGCTCAGCAACGCAGTGCCCAGCACACAGTGAGCCTTCCGTCAACATTGTCATTATTGCTTGTATTAATTATCCGATAAACTTCAAAACAACTTGAAGATCTGTTCAATTTCTACACAAAAGGGTTTGTATTAATAATGGCTCAACGGCAGCAACCTGGGATGATATCAGTTCCATGTTATAGATGAGGAGGTTGAGGCTTAGAGACATTACAAGACCTGCTTAAAGTAACGTGACTCTTGAAGGCCATGATTGGATTCTGAAACTAGACTTTTTTTTTGGTTTGAAAGATAGCATACTGGACAACTCTGTCTGGCATTTTGGGGGGTAAGGACCACAGACCAGTTTGGTGTGCCTGTTCATAATTTGGAGTTCCAAGCTCTACCTGTGGTTACTGAATCAGAGTCCCTTGAGGTAGGGGCTGATGATCTGTACTCATAGTGAGCACCATTCATGATTCCTACCCAGTGAACTTGAGAATGGTTGATGTTGTGGTGTATCTTACACCAGTGCAACTGGGCAGAAATATCCTAAGAGTCTTGATCTTTAAGGAGCAGAGCTCCGGCCCCATATGCTGCAGGTGGCAGGTTCAAACCCAGCCCCCACCAAAAACTGCAAAAAAAAAAAAAATGTCTTGATCTTAATAAATTGCCCAGAGAGCTGCCCATTCTCTCCTCGTATCTTCCCCAAATTCTCTATATCTTTCAACCACTGTCATTCCTGACACTTTTGTGTCCCTGCAGAAGACAAGGGCAGATCAACATAGGTCATCAAGAAAAAGAAAAGATGACTTCTCCATGCCTAATAAGACAGTGTGGGACACATTTTTACAAACATCTGATTTGGTGCAAACCTCAACAAGGCACTGGGATGGGAACATGTTCTCATAGGCAAGCAAGGGCGAAATTATTATGGTGGGAAAAATACTTCATTTGATTGGAAATTATCAATGTTGCTCTACAAATAAGAGATCTTGACACACTCAATCGACATGAAATGTTACATCCTGTTGTAGCAAGGATGGGCAAGGTTCTGCCGCATTGAGGAATAACCCCCACATCTCAGCAACTTAACACAGTGAGAGTTTAATCCTTGCTTATACTATAAGTCCAGAAATGGCTGTCAGGGGGCTTTCTTTGGGTTATTTGGGGATGCTGGATAATGGACAATCCATCTCATGCCAGTCCGTGGTCATGTTGTTGCAAGAAAGCATACAATCACCATACGCTGGCTTTTACCTTGAAATGACACTTCCATTCATGTTTCTTTGGCTAAAGCAAGGCACCTTTCTACGCTGAACTTCAAAGGGATGAAGGAGAGGAGAGGATCACTGGATAAGGCATCAAGTATTATTACACCCATCCAGGGGTAAAAGGATAATAAATTTGTTACGTCTTGGGTTATTAAAGAAAATGTAACTACTTGGGTTAGTATGATACAAATTTGTTACATCCTTGAGTTATTAAAGAAAATGTAACTACTCTCTGCAAAATTTGATTAAAAATCAAAATATAGCTAGAATTGCATTCCTACCTGTACCAGGGAGGGAAGATAAGGCCCCAGAAGTATCATTACAATTAGTTTGGCATCGGATTTGACCCATTGAATGCCTTAGAAATATGCATGCAATATACCACGAGCAGAGCAGTGCTTATCACTTCTTCAACAGTCACTGGCCTTAGATGTGTGTGGCATCTTCTCACATCGCCATCTGCCTGACTCTCCCATTTGGACTAAGTGGGTACATGGAATGACCAACCTCTCTGCCCCCTTTTAAGTAAAATGCCTTATGTTTTTGTATGAAGAATGAATTACACGCTCCCACTAAGAAATACACTGGTAGAAGGAACACAGAGGTCAGGAAATGAACCCTGGGCCTAGATCTCTGAAAGTGAACTTCCATCTAATAAGAACATCATTTCCAGACACCTCTGTACCAGACGACGGATTTCACTCACAAGCCAAAGTGAGGCTGAGGGTTAAAACCCTCCGGAAGGCGCATGGGACCCATGCAGGCCAACTGTGCACACTTTTCAGGCTGTGAAATACGGCTCCTGTTTTGACACTTGTGTAATAGCATGGTTGTTCACTCGCCTTGTTTCTGTGGGGTTTATGGTCCATAAAGTTTAATAACAATCTTAACAGCTGAACAGAGCGCGCACACGGCTTCAAAGCCTCTTACCAAAGGGGATCTGGATTTCTAAATTTTTTCTCCCCTTGGAATCTCAGCGTGTTCATGTGCCCGTCTCTTAGCCTTGTCCAGACAAAGTGGACCAGGGGGCACGCACGGGTGGGTGGTTGTTGACATGCACTTGGCTTTGCAGACTGGTTTAAGACTTTGAAGAATCAAAGATAACAAAGCCCAGTTGTGCCTCAATTTGGGTACCACAAACATCTACAGGGTTAGCATGTTAGGGCTTCATGCAAATAACCCAACAAGTGAAATAAATGCCCAGTTCCTCGCCTAGTGTTGCCAGGCTGTGCGTGAGCTGGTGCAGCCTCCTCGACTCTGTCTGCCCACTGTGGTCCGGGGCCACAGCCCTCCCAGTTAGAGAACACACCCTGCCCTGCCTTGGGGTTTGCTGCTCTTTCTTACTGCTTTTTATTTTTTTTGGGGGGGGGGGGGACGGGGTAAGAGGTCAAAGACCGAAAATAAAAGATTATTCCGAAATGTGAACCAAAGGAAACGAAGTCCAGGTTCTGTGTGGGCAACACCATCCTTAATTTTCACCTGGGTGCAGGTGAGCTGAGCTCAAGGGTCAAGGTGGATGGGGGTTTAAGGGGTCGGAAGGGTGGGAATGGGGCATTCTATTTGGGCTGGTGGGTTCATTTGGCAGGTCCCTCCATTTGACTCCATGGAGGGGGGATTGGGGGGGGTCCTTGTTCTCCCGTCTCCCCTAGACCTGCCTCCCACTTCATCCCCTGTTTAAAAGGTATCTCTTGAGAGAAGTCCTCATGGTACCACCTGAAGCACCTCCTTCCCTCTTTTTTTTTTTTCTTTTCGGTTTTAGATATTTGTGACACATTTATGGATTTTATTTTTATTATTAAGTCTTTTGTACATAGATCCTAAATACATTTATGCCATTATAGGATTCAAAGTGATGATTATTTGTACAAATTGCAACGTTTACATTCCACGAAACAACATAGGCTTCACCACTTTTACCCTGTTACAGGATTAAGACATTTATGCTCTACACCTGATAGATCCAACTTGTACTTGCAATATGCTCCATGGGTGTGGTCCCCCTTGCATATGAAAAATGAAACTCAACTATAGCCTAGGATGAAGGAGGGAAGGCGAGGCATAAGGGAGGGAGAGGGGTAGGGGGGTGGTTCCATAGAGGGAGGGTTAGTAGGGGGACCACTCCTTCCCTCTTTTAACTTGCCCAATTGTTTTTCCTAAAGAGCACTTAACACCACCTGCCAGTAGCTTATCTGGGTACTTGCTTCCTTGTCTACCTACCTACCCCTACACACCCCTACACACACCCCCACACGCCCCCCCCCCCCCCCCACACACACACACACACGGAGTCTGGGTGGTTGCCCTGTTGTCTCTGCCTGCACACAAGTACTGGTTCTGAGCAAATGAATAAAACACCCCCGATAAAAAAGGGTCAAGAGACCTTGTCACATAATTAAAAATAATCTAGAGTAAAAGGAACTTTTAGAGTTTAACATAGGGGGTGCTAACATTGTTGCCAGAATAAGACCCTCTGCACACTAGGACAAACTTCAAACTTTGACACGAAGGTAACCTCTGTCTTCCCTGAAGCCAACTGAACCGGTTTAGCTTGAGATTCTTCCCTCCTTCCCCTGAAAAATGAGTATGAGCTTTGTCTTACATTTGTATTCTGAAGCCCTGGAACACGCAGCCAATAGTGGTCTTCCTCTGCAGAGGAGGAGGGGAGGGATGTGGACCAAGACTAGGAAACTCACTGGTGAGGACAGGGCTCCTCAGGAGAGAATCAGAGCTGGGGGAGCACAGGGGGGAGGGCGGCAAAGAGAGGAAATCCTTATCAGGCCACATTTCCATATCAAAGAGCCCTTCCCCGCTGGGCGAGCTCTGCCCAGTAACAAAGTTGTCTTATTCCAGGCCCCCAGGCTTTCCTGCCCAGCTAAGTTGGGCCTTGCAGCCTCCTCCTCCCCTGTGGACACAAAACAGCCTGTTTTGGAAAGCCCCAGGGAGACAGCTCACCTCTTGGGTGGCTCCTGCTACTCCAGCTGTCCCTAGAGGCCTGAAGTCATGGGATTCCCCTCCATGCCTGAGCTTACCCATGGTCCCTAACTGAGCAGACAGAAATAGCATGGCCTGTGTCATTCATTCATCCACCCACCCACCCCACAAACATTTACTGAATCACTGCAAGCACCAAGTGCAAATAAAGCTGTTTCTCCTTTCCCCTGCCCTTTGGTCTTTTAATTAATTAACACAGAGGAGGAATAAAGGATGGCCCAGGACTCCAGCACTAAGGACTTGGGTTAAGTTCTGACAATTGCAGTTGAAATGCTTTTGATGCAACTAACCTTTGAAATCGAGAGCCCCCGTGGCCCGTCTTTCTAAGAAGCTCCTTCTAAAATGAATTTTATAAATAGGACACTATAATGCTTGCATTCGGGTAGCTCACATCCTAACGTTCAGGCTCCATCCTTTTCTTTCCTTGCAGGGAACCATCAACAGTCACTGGATTTACATTTTTTTTCTTTTTTAAGAGCAGACTTTCCCTTAGGTCTGTTTCAAGTTGGAAGCAAATATGTACGAAATTAGAAGGCAGTTTTCTCCTCCTCCTCTTCCTCTCCTGGGGTCTGCCCCCAACCCTGTGCTCAGGGAGCAGCTGGGTTTGCAGGGGTACAAGCCCCTCCTAGCCGATCAGTTCTAAAACAGGGTTATGAAGGCCGGCTTGCACAGTATCGTTAAACTGATCCCCAAAATCTAAGTCTCAGGATTTTACATGACCAGTTAAAAGCATGAACTGCAAAGAATGATAATATATTTTATGCAGTTAAAATGACACTTCAGGATAGGGGTGCTCTTGAGAGGGCCAGATTAGCCCCACTCCTAGCTGTTTACTACACAAGCCCCACTCCTAGCTGTTTACTACACAAGCCCCATTCCTAGCGGTTTACTGCATAAACTCCATTCCTAGCCCTTCCGCCCCAACCTCTGCCAGTAAAACCTGCAGAGCCACTCCCTGCTACCTTCCTCCACCCCTCACCTATACCAATCCAAATCCTCCTTTACTAATGAAATCACCAACCACCAATGAAAAGTGTACTCGTATCCGACCCTACCCCTCTTGCTTTCTGTACCCCATAAAAACTTGCTCCACCCAGGTTCGAGACTCTTCCTCGGTGTGTATGCCAAGAGAGTCCAGGCTTGGGCTTGGCTCGGGCCTGAATAAGACTCGCCCTTGGCTTGCATACC
>CAUYQV010138691.1:0-39255 GCA_963574575.1 Galagoides demidoff
GGCGCCTGTGGTCCCAGCTGCCTGAGAGGCAGAGGCAGGAGACTCGCTTGAGCCCAGGAGTTGGAGGTTGCTATGAGCTGTGATGCCATGGCACTCTACCCAGGGGGATAGCTTGAGGCTCCGTCTCAAAAAAAAAAAAAAAATCAGGACTTTTTAAAAATGCCACAGGACACAGGACAAATGGTTAAAAAGCGGGACGCCTTAGTTTAAAACCAGCAGCCACAGCTACCAGCAGGACTGTGAAACTGGCAAAGGATTCAAGATTATGAGGGAAAGTCTGAGAAACTATTCTCAGGAAACCAGAAACACTTCTCTGAGAGTTTCTGGAAGTCAAAAAACAAGATCCCTTCTAGCCCCAGTATAAGGTTTCATCACAGGAACATGGCACCTGGGATGGGACAGTCCTTCATTGGGCAAGAAAGACTGAACTCTAACACTGCCCCGTTAAATGCTGGTCCTGCACAGCCAAGATCATCCTCACAGATTTCCAAAAGCCCCCTGGGTAACCCCACAGCTAACTACCCTTTGTACCCCTCATAAATTTTCTTCAAACTATGAGCAAAAGCACAATGGACCTACCATATTCAATAGTCCCTGAGTCTCACCAGTGTTGAAGATGCATCTTAGGTCTGGCTTCCTGTTTCCTAGTGCTCTAGCCTGTGTGCCACAGACAGATGCAAGGAGGGTGTCTAGGGGCTGAGCTCTTTTACAACTCTAGTCTCCTAGTAGAGGTGGCTAAGGGTGAGGCTTTCTCTCCTAGAAAGACACTGCTCACAGTACAAACTTTCTTTTGATTTTAGTGAATTAAACCTATGATTGTTAAGGGAGGGGAGCCAGACACACAAGTATTTGCACGTGGATTTAGGATGCATAGAAGCTGCTGGATGCTGCTCAGTCCCTTCCTTCTCACTTCACTTCTTCCTAGCTTGTGAGTTAAAACTAAAGCTTAAAATGGTTTCTGCTGTTTTTCAACCAGCCCAGATCCTTATTTGGCCTCTCCTGGAGACTCTCTGTCAACTTGCTGAAGGGCAATAGTCAATTAGGGTCAATAACCAGAGTCTGCCAAGTTTGCCAGAACAAAGGTGGCAGTTGATAAATGTAGAAGTCTATTCAATCTAAGATGTAATGATGATCTGCAGTGGACTTTGACTTTCTAATGAATATTTTCATCTGCCAGGGCCCCAAATGAGGTATATGGGGCCCTGGCTCTTTGTATAGTATAAACATGTATAACTGGAATCGGAACTGGAATACAAAAGGATACCTGAACACCCCCACTGTGTGAGACCTCATCCAGCCAGAGGCCACAGTAGAATACCACCTTGGGTCATGTTCAAACTGGAACAAATATTCACAATGTAACTGCAGAAATTTGTAACAGGCTCTCATAAGTAGTTCTTTACTTTTGCTGCTCAGGATTCATCTCTCTAAATATTACAAAATACTTAGATACTTACAAAATATTCTAGAGCCCCAACTGTGGTCTGATGGAGAGAAGATTGGGCAGGTGCACTCAGAAGACACGGGTCTGAGTCCTCAGCTGCGTGAGCCTGGGCATGTCAACACCTACACCTTCCTTCCCCCGTCTGTAAGGCAGAGATAACACCTGCCTTTCTCCCTTCATTGGATCACAGTGACAGCTATGAAGACCTGACATCTGTGTCAGAGCTTTGCAGGCTCCAAGACTGTACCTCCCTCATAGGTGACAAGCAAACACTGTTCTTTAGGATGAAAATGAAAAAGATTAAAGTACTAGTTTAGAAAATGTTAAATAGGATGTTTTCTTTACTACAGAACTTCTAAGCATCTTTAACAAGCTAAGTAACAAGTACATTACATGAAATGAATGTGCCCAGAGTGATTCCTCACAAGAGATCCATCAAGTATTTCCTGACCTTTTCTTAAGGACACCCACTAACTCAGGGTTCTGAAGACAGTGTGGGGAAATGCAGTGTATGGTACTGGATGGTTCCTCATCAGAAAAGCAGTATGCTCTTACTTGTCTTCACTCTATTCACGGACTAAGAGATGAAAAACATGGAGAAGGGCAGCCAGATTCCTAATCATTTTGCTCATGTGAAGGCAAAAGTCACTGCCTCTGTCCTGTGGCAATAGGGCCATTTTACGCAGAGGGGAGGACCCAGCTCTTCTCCCAGGATCTCATGTGGCTGCTCACTGCTTCTCTATCTTCTCTCCCCATCTTGTTCTTAGCTAAGGAGGCTAAAGAGAACTAAATTCCAGGTCTCCTCAGATGGAATGTCTCTCCTTTATCGGGGAATAAAATTGTAGTCACCTATAATTTTGCTTCTGTTTGGGTACCACACTTCTCTAGTTTGTCCCATTTTTCTTTTTTTTGAGACAGAGTCTCACTCTGTTGCCCACAGTAGAGTGCCGTGTAGTGCCGTGTTTCTCCTTCCTTCCTTTCTTCCCTTTCCTCCCTTCCTTCTGCCCTCTGCTCCAAAAAGTGGTGGGCTGAGTGCCCAGCCTTTCTCTCCATCTACACTGCCTCTTTAGGCCAGTGATTTTTCTTTTCTTTTTTTTTGTTTCTTTGGGGTTTTTTTGAGACAAAGTCTCAAGCTTTTGACTTAGGTAAAGTGCCATAGTGTCAAAGCTCATAGCAATCTCCAACTCTTGGGTTCAAGCGATCCTCTTGCCTCAGTTTTTCTAAGTTTAGTAGAGACAAGGGTCTTTTTGCTCAGGCTGGTCTTGAACTCATGAGCTTGAGGAATCCACCCACCTCGGCCTCCCAAAGTGCTAGGATTACAGGCAAGAGCCACCGCACCCAGTCCATCTTTTTTTTTTACACTAGTGATTTTCAACTGGTGTGCCACAGCACACTAGTGCAAGAAAATCTGAGGTGTGCTGTAAAAAATTTTAAAGATTATTAAATTAATATTTCCAAAAGAATTTCAAAGCACAATAAGTATATTTTTTTCTACTTTTTTTTTTTTTGAGACAGACTTTCACTCTATTGCCCCATGCTAGAGTGCCTTGGCGTCATAGCTCACAGCAACCTCAACCTCCTGGGCCCAAATCATCCTCTTATCTCAGCCTCCCAAGTAGCTAGAACCACAGGCACCTACCACAAAGCCTGGCTAGTTTTTCTGTTTTTAGCAGAGATGGGTTCTCATCTTGCTCAGGCTGATCTCAAACTCCTGAGCTCAAGCCATCCACCTACCTCCACCTCCGAGAGTGCTGGGATTACAGGTGTGAGCACCCAGCCTTCTACTCCTTTTTTTAAATCAACATAATTTTAGTGTGCCAGAAAAGTTTAACTATATGTTCAAGAATGCCATGAGATAAAAGAGGTTGAACAACACTGCCTTAGGCTATCTTACCTGGTCCCAAGCCTTAAAAAAATAATAAGTTCTGTCCATCATGATGAAATTCTTGCCTATAAAAGGGAATATCTTGAGACCTCTAAGCACCTCTAAAGAATTTCTACACACAAGGAACTTTACTCATTTGGGACTCGTAGTGGCAATAGGGTTTCAAATTCCTACTAAACAGCTTGGTGCCCATAGCACAGTGGTTATGGCGCCAGCCACATACACCAAAGGTGGTGGGTTCAAACCCGGCCCAGGCCAGGTAAACAAGAACAAAAAATACCCAGGCATTGTGGTGGGCACCTGTAGTCCCAGCTACTTGGTAAGCTGAGGCAAGAGAATTGCTTAAGCCCAAGGGTTTGAGGTCACTGTGAGCTATGATGCCATGGCACTCCACTGAGGGCAACATAATAAGACTCCATCTCAAAACAAACACAAAAAAATCAAATTCCTACCAAACAACCGAGACTGCCCTTTGCAACCATGACACTTATATAATTATAAATGATTTAAAATAAACTAATCTTCAAAGGAGGGATGGCTAAACATCCCAGTTATCCCCTAATTCTTTTTAGTCTCTCTATAATAAATACCTACGGGAAAAACCAAGCATAAGCCAAAGTCTGATGCTCAGGAAGACTCAGCCATAAGAAGCTGGGTTCACCTGCATCTTCTCAGATGCTTCTGTCCCTAAAATCCCAAGTTTCTCCTCAAATCTATTTGGCTCAAACAAGCTCTTCTAATACTCTGCATTTTGCTGATGAAACAGAAGCTAGAACTTGGGTCAAGAGTTACACCTGTGGTTTTGGCCCAGCACTTTTGCAGACACAAGAGAGAGCACAGCCACCAGTATGTGGAACACATTCTCTTGAAAAACACCAAACCAGATGGCAGTGTGTCCTCAGTGGCAGATTATGGGCAAACGTCCTTCATGTAATGCATACAGGTTTTCCTAGTTTATACGATGATAATATATGACTTCATAATCAAAAAGAAGATAGGTATTTTTAAAAAGGAAATGTGGGGATGCCCGTAGCACCAGCCACATACACAGAGGCTAGCAGGTTTGAACCCGGCCCAGGCCAGCTAACATAACAATGACAACTGCATCAAAAAATCAGCCAGGCATTGTGACGGGCACCTGTATTCCCAGCTACCTGGGAGGCTAAGGCAAGAGAATTGTTTAAACCCAAGAGTTTGAGGCTGCTGTGAGCTGTGATGCCACAGCTCTCTGCCAAGGGCAACATAGTGAGACTCTTATCTCAAAAACAAAAACAAAAAACAAAAAAAAAGGAAATGTTCTCCATAAGATATCATCAAAATCATGACCATACAATAGTACTTCTTTTAAACAAAACGACACCAGCATTGATGTCTCTGACTTACCTCAGCTTTGCCTGATTGTCCAATCCAACCATCTTCCGTACCACCTGTTGGCAGAAGCCATAGCACATGAAGAGGACAGAGTTCTCAGCAATGTTGGCGATCAGCGCTGGGCTGGTGCCCTTGTAGAAGCCACGAAAGCCCACCTGGGCATAGGTCTTTAAGCAGCAGTCAGTAAGGCCCCGGTACAGGTCAGGGAATGTCTGCATCTTCACTTTCATGGTGTCGAAGGGCTGTCCAGTCAGGACACATGCTGTCCCCCCTGGAACCATGGCAGATTATTGTTTTAGTGCAAGGCTACAGTTTTGCTTCAGGGCACAGCCTTGATTATCTATGGAAAGGAGGCATAGTCACATACCCCTATGTCTTCCCCTACTTCAGCTGTTTCAACCTCTTTTCCCACTCAGCTGAATGCAGCATACAACTTACAGAAGGTCCTTAATGTGCTCAGCACCCAGAGCCAGCTACAAGGGAGCTCACCCTTAGGAAGGGAGACAGACACATGTTCAATAGTCAAAGGTGTGGCGTGCGTTCAGGAGCTTTGGCGATGGGGTCAGAAGGATCTGTGCTGAAGTCTGGCTTTGTTGCAAGATTCTGGACAAGCCACGTAACTTCTGCGCCTCAGTTCTTCCATCCAGGCTCACCTCACAGGGTTAGAGTAATGATTAAATAAAAGTGGAGGAGGTGGGTTTACCACAGTGCCTGCTATACAACAAGTGGGTTGTAAACAGCAGTTACTGGACCTGTGAGAAAGAATGAAGCCCTAAGAGGGTGGGGGAAACCTGGGGAGAGTTCATCCACCTAGTGCCCACGGGGTGGGCGTGGGGTCTGATGGCCCCACACAAAGAAAACAAGGGGTCTCACTGCTGCTTGGCCTTTTGGCCAAGATCAAGTGAAAACAAGAAGATAGGCAAATTAACCCTGAAGAACTAAATATTTGACCCTATGGAAAAAAGTCTGTAATTTGAACTCTACTGATTAATGATTTGCTTTTGGCAAGGAAGGGACTGCTATTCCATATTTAACACACTTTCAAACACACTTTCATACTATAAGAGGTGACTCAGAATTTTTTTTTTTTTGAGATAGGTCTCATTTGGTCACCCCCGGTAGAGTGCCGTGGTGTCTTAGCTCACAGCAACCTCAAACTCTTGGGTTCAAGTGATCCTCTTGTCTCAGTCTCCCAAGTAGTTGAGAGTACAGGCACCTGCCACGAAACCCCCAACTTTTTTTTTAGAGATGGGGGGTTGTCTCACTCTGGCACAGGCTAGTCTTAAACCTGTGAGCTCAGGCAATCCACCCACCTCAACCTCCCAAATGCTAGGATTACAGGCATGAGCCACCACACATGGTGTGACGCAGAATTTTTGAAGTTGGTACATACTTTAGGTAACCTCAGTGGTGCAGATAACCTGCATAAAGCATTCAGTACATAGGTATTTTAATTGGAAGGTCTCTGTATTTTAACTCAAATCATACTGAAGGGTTCAGACATCACAGGTTATTACAATACGCATTGCCAAGGAGAGGGGGAAGGCTAATAAATGTTCAAATGCTAGCTACAAAATCTCCCTGCATCCGTAAAGATAAGCTAACCTACTGTGAAATGTAGCACAAATGACATGATCGCAGCACCCACTGTGTCCCCCTCAAGCGAGTGAAGGCTATTTTAAACACGAGCATCAACCACTGTGCAGACACCTAGCAGATTCTCAAAGATCTATCAATTCAGTGAAGCCATGAATAAATGACAAGGATTAAATATTTCTACACTTCCACAGAAATTGGACATTTGATCATCTTGTTCTCCTCAGAGACCAATGAAAACATTCTTTAGAAGGTGTCACATCATATTCTGCAGGAGAGGCACTGGGACCAGGTAACACCCAACACTTTAAGGCTGGTGTTTGGGTTTTTAGTCCTCAAGACAGAGGCGGCAGGTCACGAGGTACAGAGGAAATCCATCGGGGCAGGGACAGTGTTTCAAGGGAGGGACAGTTCAGGGAGGGCAGAGGTGAGCAGAAACGCAAACTCACACCAAAAGCAAATGACAGGATGAGAGGTTGTAGGCCCCAAGCTACATTTACCTGCTGACCTGGGGGTCGCACTAGATAAAAGCATTGGGCAGCACTTCTGCCCACCTAAACAGAGCAGAGAACCTTACATCTCTCTGAAGACCATCAGTAAAGGTTCTGTTTCACAGGACAGAAGCCAGGGCAGCAAAGGCTCCAAACCTACCCTTACCTCTGGAACCACCCCTGACCCACAATACTAAAAGAATAAAACAAGGAACCGAGCTCCCAGCCCTGTCTTCATGCCATCTGGCTGTGTAGCCTTGAGCAAACTCAATGTTCCCTCTGGGCCTTGTTTTTACATATATGAGCATTATACAGATCCTCAAAGGTCCTTGCTCCATCATTCAAAGACTTCAAGACCCTCAAAAAGTAGAACTACTACTCCCTGTTTCCATCAACATACCTCACAGCAGAACAGAGGTCCTAGGTCACTAATTGGCACCTATTCTGCCTAGCCCCAGCCCATGGACACTCCCCTGCAGAGGGGCTTGTGTCCTCAGAAGTTAGAAAACCTATGGCAGCTACGCCTCAGCGAGGGCATCCTGGGTTGCTAGTGAAAGGAGAAATACCCACCCACATGACGGGAAACCTGTAAGCTATGTATGAGAGCCTAATACCTATTAATGTTATAATTATTAAAAACATACCCACCAGCAAATGTCATATACACCAGGCTCTCAACAATACTGTTGAAATTTTATCTTTAAAACTGACTGTAAGCAGGGCGTGCTGGAGGGTTTCCATATTTCAATCCTAGCACTCTAGGAGGCCAAGGCTAATGGACTGCTTCAAGACCAGCCTGACCAAGAGTGAGACCCCGTCTCTACCAAAAATAGAAAAACTAGTTGGGCATTGTGGCTGGCACCAGTAGTCCCAGCTACTTGAGAGGCTGAGGGGCCAGAGGATCTCTTGGGCCCAGATGGTTGAGGTTGCTGTGAGCTATGATGCCAAGATACTCTACCCAGGGTGACAGAGTGAAACTGTATCTCAAAAAATAAAAATAAAAATATAAGAAATAAAACTGACTGCAAATTATAAACGTGGCATCCAAATATCTGTATGCACATAAATTGGAAAAGGTTAAGTTTTTTAACTCTATGTCCCAGATTTCCAACAGACTAACTGAAGGACATAAAATGCACAAAACTGAGGATCCCTCAACTGGCCAAGTGTCTTGCACAGACAAGCACTGAGCCCAGTTCTGTGTTTATCCACAGTAGGAGTGGCCTGGGTCAGTGTCCTCTGCAGTATGTGTGTGGGGGGTGTGTTGGGGGAGGTGAGAGGGGGGAAGAAAGGGACATCAGGGGCTGCAGTTCACTTCCAAGAGGCTGACTCAAGATATGCAACAGGCTGGGCAGCCCTCAGCCAGCCTTCAAGTCCCCTGTTCCTGGGGCCAGGATGCTCCAGTAGGCTCTGGCCCTTGCCCAGCACTCTGTATTAGTGTTTGCTGCTCAACATTTCCTGGCTTCCTCATGAGCTTACCTCTCTGACCTTTGGTCGTGGAAAAATATTTTGCTTTTCTCTAAACAATAATTTCTTTTTCACAACTGAGCAAATGACAGGATGAGAGGTGGCAGACCCCTGGCTACACTTACCTGCTGACCTGGGGGTCACACTAGAGAAAAGCATTGGGCAACACTCCTTGGGCCTCCCCACTCCAGGGAGCTGCAGAGGTTGTGAGACTTGGGTGTAGGAGGAAGGGTAAACCAGGGCTTCCCTTTGGACCATAGGAACATTCCAGTGTCTCTCACCTCTGGCCCTAAGATAACACAGGACTCTGGTGAACTAAATACCACCATTCTCCCAATTCCACCACTTGCCTCAGAACAACGTTCCTGCTCTTCCTGTCTTCAAGGTGATCCTTCTAAAGAGCAGCCTTCATACTGTCCATACTGTTCACAAAGGCTGGCAATCTGCCCTCGGCCTCAGGTCCCTACTCAGCCTTAGCCCAATAAATCCTACTACCTTCCCGTTTTGTGGCTCTGAAACGCAGTCCATTATCAACCTCATTTCTAAAGACATTCCCAAAGGGTGTCCTTTATTTTCCAATACCAGTAAGAAGAACTGGTGTTTCCCTGGAGAGATGGTATGATGTTATTTTTATACTACAATGGCTCTAAAGTCCACCGGGCTTGAAGTCCCACATAACTTGCTGGCAGAGCCCACATGTATGACAAAGAATAAGGGACTTCACCTCTGAGCTGTTTTCCAGCTGTACTGGGGACATTCCCAACCTTCACCCTAACTCATAAAGTTTTATTATAATGAAAACTACTCTACCTTCTGCTACGGTTTGAACATCATTACTCTTGCATCAAATAGATTCATGCTGAAGTTAAAGGCTATTGTTTCTAGGAGCAGAATGATAATATGTTCATACTACTTTCACTTGAGCTTGCTTAGAAGGCACCTGCGGAGTACAGAAGACTTGGTTTTCTCTGGGATTATAGTCACATGTTGCTTGGGGGTGGGCAGTGGCGCACGTTCTGAGCAATGTGTCATTAGGAGATTCATCTTTGTATCAGCATTACAGAATACATTAACACAGAAGTACAATCTATTGCACACCTGTATTGTTCCCAGGTACACACCTATACACCTGCTACGGTGTACTCAATACTGTGGGCGACTGTAACACAATAGTAAGTATCTATGTATCTAAACATGGAAAAGGGGCAGTGCCTATAGCTCAGTAGATAGGCGCCAGCCACAGACACCAAGGCTGGCAGGTTCAAATCTGGCCCGGCCAGCTAAAACAACAATGACAACTCCAACAAAAAAGTAGCCAGGCACTGTGGCGGGTGCCTATAGTCCCAGCTACTTGGGAGGCTGAGGCAAGAGAAACTGCTTAAGCTCAAGAGTTGGAGGTTGCTGTGAGCTGTAATGCCACAACCCTCTACCAAGGGTGACATAGTGAGACTCTGTCTCAAAAAAATAAAAAAATAAACACAGCAAAGGTACAGTAAAAAGAAGGCATTATAATCTTATGGGACCACTGTTGAATATGGGGTCTGCTGTTAACAGAAACATCATTAGGCAACATATGGCTGTACCTGCGGCCCCTGCCGTGAGGTCAATGGCAGCTTGGATGGCGGGATTGGACTTCATGTTTGCCCACTCCTCCGCTGGTCTCTGTGCAATGTAACTCTCTAGGGCTTATGACAGGCACTGCATATCCCTGGGAGGAGGCAAAAATTTACTATTAGTGCAGCCTCTGCAGCCTCTTCTTCTATAAGCCAGCATCTAAGTTACTGAACCTGAACTTGTGGAAGCCAGGAAATGGGCTCAAAGTGTATGCAGATTACTGATTGACCATTCCATAAAAATCTCACAGATCAAAAACTTTCCCTGAGTATCAATGCTACAGCCACCAGTGACACTTCAACTAACCTTTCTGAGCAGCTTAAAAATGAACACCAAGTAAAGAAGCCAACCACAGACATCCCAAATAACATTTTCAGAGGTTTTCAGAGGCCTAAGTTGTACAATCTATCCAATAGGCTCAGTTCTAAATTCAGACTGCAGCCTGTGCTGGATGGCCAAGGAGAGGTTACAGAGAGAAGGCCTCAAAAGAGCAGGCAGGCAGAAAGGTTAGGAGTACCAACTCTCACACACCTGGATATGAATGACTGCTCCACCCTGGGGCCTCTAAATCTACAGTACATGGTGCATGAAAATATAATACAAAGGCAATCACAGATAGCCACACCAGACTGATGAGATGCTGAACTGGGCATCACATGCTCTTACTACAAGGCCCAACACAGAACACCAACTGTTTGTCACCACAGTCCACTAAACCTGCACCCAAGTCATCTGGGGAGCTTATTAAATGCAGCTTCTCATTCAGTAGGCCTCACAGGGAACCCAAGATCCTGCCTGTCTTAAAAAGTGCCCACGTGAGGCTGCTAATGCCAGTCAACAGAACTTTACACTTTGGCCAACGAGTACCAAATTTGCCTGATGAAAATCACATTCATATTACTGAGCCTTTCTGTTGGGTATTTTGTAAAGAAAGGGAGATTCTTGGAGTCTCTAGTCTTTGGCAAAAGCTTTAAAGGGCTAAAAAAAATTTCTTGGTAGCTAATATTATCAGTATATTTGGGCTGACACCCAGGAAGTTTGGGAAAACTAGAAATCTATTCCTCAAACTTTAGGCAAAAATCAACTATTGCTGAGGCACAGACTTAATAAATATTGACTGGAAAAAGAAATGGTGGCTCATTAATATAAATGATGAAAGTAAACAATTCAGTAACTAATTCTGTATTGGTTTTCAAGCTGTTTAAATAACTTATTTGCAAATAATAAGGAACAATTTTATTCCTCATCACACTGAGGAACTGTGTGCTCCCACGCAGGCCATCTCTCAGAGAGGATTGGTGTGTTGGATGGGAAATGAATGCCAATGCCAGACTAAATATAAAGAAAAGGTTAGACACCAAGAAATTTTTTAACACCTTAAAGCATTTGCCAACAACAAGAATCTTCCTTTCTTTACAAAGATTTTAAAGTGGCAACAATAAAGACACAGTACTTAATAAAGCATCTAAGTTAGAAGTACAAGCCAATGATTTTTATGTTATTGATCAAAGGCCTGGAGAAACAGTACCATTTACTAGGATGATAAGGTGGTGGCTGTTTGGTATTTTCTTAAAAGATATTGGAGCATTTACCCAATTTTCCCCTTTTCCAGAAGGAAAACTGAGGTCAGAGCAAGAGAAGGTCTTTTCCAAGACCACACAACTAGTCAATGAAAGAATCAGGTCTGTGACTACCAACAAATAACTCCAGAGTATTCCAACCTGGGGTTGAGAGATCCAAAACAACACAAAACTCCCAACCCTGCATTTTAGGAAAAAAAAAAAAAGAAAACGGGACACAATGCTGCTTCTCAGATAAACCTCAATGCCTTTGTTTCCGTTGTCCTGCGCACTTGAAAGGAAAGTCAAGTCACATTCCACAACACCTGTCAATGTGAACTCAACCCTGTGAGGTGAGCCAAACATCAAATCCTACAAATAACCACTTGTAGAATTATTAGGATAGAAAACAGTGGTGGGCGGGCGGCGCCTGCGGCTCAGTGGGTAGGACGCCCACCCCATATACCGAGGGTGGTGGGTTTGAACCCGGTCCCGGACAAACTGCAGCAACAATAACAGCAAAAATAGCCGGGCGTTATGGCAGGTGCCTGTAGTCCCAGCTACTCAGAGGCAAGAGAATCGCCTAAGCCCAGAAACTGGAGGTTGCTGTGAGCTGTGAGCCACAGCACTCTACTGAGAGCGATAAAGCGAAACTCTGACTCTAAAAAAAAATAAAAATAAAAAATAATAGTGGTGGGTACTGACAGATTCACCCAGGAGTGGGCAATTAATTCAGATTACATCTAGCTCTGCCTAGGAGAAAACACAAGGCTTGGAGGAGGCAAGACTCTTCAGCGTGAATTAAAACTGATTTATGAACTTTCAGCAGCACTTAGAATAAAAACACGGAATCCTTTCAGTGCCCTTGGCCCCTCTTCCAAACTACATCAGGTCCGACTCAGCAACACAAAAACAGCCGGCCATACATCTTTCTCGATCCTTGTGGAAGTAAATTTTTCAGATGGGAGGTCAGACTTGGCCGCATTTGCCACTAGGGAATACGAACTGCTCCAGAAAGATTCCAGCCCCAGGCTAGGGCGGGGGCGGCCGGAGTCTGCCGGAGTCTGGTCACTGGGATGCAAACCCCGCAGCGCCTCACCGCTCGCGGTCGGGCGCGCCTGCCCCAGCCCCGCGGGAGTCGCCGCGGGAGGCGACTTCCAACTTTCTCCGCGAGGCCCCAGGCGCTCGCGGGCTCGCCAGACGGCCCCTGCCCACGCGGTCCCATTCATACGAGGCCCCGTGCTCTCGGGCACCGGCGGCGCGCAGCCCCACGGCCACCTGACATGGCCTGGCGGCGAAGGAAGGCGACCTTTTCCTACAGGTGAGCACCGCGGGCAGGCCGAACACCCCGCGCTCTCCTGCCGACCACCCCAGGAGCGGCGCGCTCTGACCGCTTCCCCGGCCGCGCGGAAAGGTCACGCCGCCTGGGCACCGAGGCCCGCCCCGCGTCCGGCTCCCTCCTCCCGGCCGGGCTCCCTGTAGCCGCGGGCACCGGGCCTGGCCGCGCTCACCGCCGCGTGGTGCTCGGGCTCCGCCGCCCGCCCCCGGCTCCGGGTCTGCGGCCGGGACCGCCGCTTTACACCACGTCGGCCGCGGCGGGCCCTCGGCCCCGCCCTCCGCGCAGCAGGCCCCGGCGGCCGCCCGCGCGCTCCCGAGCGCCCTGCGCGGGGGGCGGGCCCTACCCGGGCCCCCGGGCCGCCGCCGCTGCCCAGCCGCGCCAGCCGGGAAGCGGAAGTGGGCGCGCGGCCCCGCCGAGCCGCTGCGGAGGGCCCGCGACCCCGCGGCTGGAGACGGAGGCCTCGTTCTAGATTACAATGGAGGACGAAGTGATATTCGGGAACCAAGGGCTTAATAGTAAATGATAATTGAGTATGCAAATACTGGAATTTTAGTGATGAGAAGTAAATTCGCTTTTTGCTGGTAAAAAGGAAAAATGTTAAAAAGCCATTTCCTAATCCACCTCCCCCAACGAAATCCGGCCCGCAGATGACATTCCTGAAAGGACCTGATGAAAACTGGGCCTCTCTGATCTGTTTAGTTCCTCTTAAGGCGATACCGTGGCTCTTTGGCATTTTATGAATAAGCTGAAAATATCCAAGGAAGCTGTTATATCGCAAAAGTAATCGACTTTAGTTCCCTAAGACCAGAGGTAACACCTCAGTCAGAAGGATCTTGCTTTCCTTCAGAAGGAGCCTTCCAGTTACTTGCGTTTCGCCTCTGTGTATTCATTTTCATTTTCTACACTGTGTTTTCTTGCTTAAAACATGGTGTCGTTTTCTTTTACAACTCTTAACCTTGCGTGAATGTGCTGTTGGAGTATTGCCAGTGTGATTGAACTATTAGCTGTGACTTAGTGCTTAGCAAGAGTGCACAGCTGAACAGCGCTTCCTGGCTGTGGTAGATGCTGTGAAGGTATCAGAGCGCCTGAAAGGAGGGCACTCTTCAGAATCAGCGCTCGAGCTTTAGCACTTGAGCTTCTGGAACAAAGTTTAATCACAGAAACAAGCCAGGGAGTTCGGATGACTTTGCCCAAAGAGACAGTTAACATAACTAGTTGGAAGCAAGTGCAGGAGCAGAATCTACTGTAACAGCAGCCTGGAGGACTGAGGGACTGGCAGTGTCATCTGGTTCAGTGGCTCTTGAAACCTAGGAAAATGAAGCCCCAGGAAAACCTGATTGAGCACAGGCCTAGATTCCCTGTTAATAGATTAGAAACAGAATTGGACTTGGAGCCAAGATGCTTTTGCAGAAGTTCCTGTAATCCCTTTAGTAAGTTACTTAACCTTTTTTAAGCCCCAGCCATGGGTGACTACACAACCAGCTCCTTTTGAAGCCCCTTTGCTCCAGGAGCCTGCAGAAGCAGTCCACAGTGTAAGTGGCTAGTGCTCTAGGTGGTGGTTTGTGCCCTAGTCCTAAGCAGCGCTGAACCCCAACAGTGCTTTGACCTGACTTCCTTTAGCCCCTTCCTCTTCTCTCTCCTCACTCTCCCCAGCCTTTCCCTCTGCAACCCTCGGCCTCAATTTATGCTGTAAAAAACAGTCAATGCCTGGCACGGTGGCTCACGCCTATAATTCTAGCTCTCTGGGAGGCTGAGGTGGGTAAATCTCTTGAACTCAGGAGTTCAAGCCAGCTTGAGCAAGAGTGAGACCCCCACCTCCACTAAAATAGAGAGGCAGACATGCTTGTAGTCCCAGCTACTTGGGAGGCTGAGGCAAGAGGCTCACTTGAGCCCAAAAGTTTGAGGTTGCTGTGAGCTGTGATCCATGTCACTCTACCTAGGGCAGCAGAGTGAAACTCGGTCTCAAAAAAAAAGTTGAGATTTTGTTTAGATTTTTAACCCTTAATCTATGAAGTTACCTTGGTACAAACTTTCATCCATCTGCCCTCTAGCCGCCTTGCCCACTGCGTCCCTGTAGTACCACAATGACCAGTAGGAATGAGATCAGTGGAAAAACAAGATTTAGAGAGGTCATGTCACTCATCCAAAGTTCTATAGGTGCCATAGAAAGAGCTGGACTCAACAAAGTTCTATTCAATTCTAAAGATCAGCTCCTAATTGCTATGCTGTGTAGGACTCTCTCCCAGAAGGTTTCCTTTTATTACAAATGCAAGAGGTCTGTAGGAACTAGAAGTTATTTCTCCTGGAATACATCTCCTTCCATAATTTTTTTTTAAGAGGCAGAGTCTCTTTCCATTACCCAGACTGGTTTGCAATGGCATGATCACAGCTCACTGCAGCCTTAAACTCCAGTGCTCAAGCAGTTGTCCTACATCTGCCAACCAAAATGCTGGGATTACAAGTATGAGCTACTGTGCATGGTCCCCATCATAGTGTTTTATAAAAATCTCCTGTGCAGGTTAAAATCCCTCTCAACAGTGGCTCTTCTGCACATAGATGTTAAAATGTTTAACATCTTACAGGATCACAGAGAACTGATTTAAAAAATCACCTGGTTGGCACTGAATCAAGAAAGTGTTCATGTAATTTTTGTTCTAAGGGCAACTCCCTAGGAACCCTCTGGCCTCTTGAGAACAGCATTTTAGAGACATGGATCACCACTCTGTATAGGTAGATCAATTCAATTGTATTTCAGACCTGGGTTCAAAACAGCAAACACGGGCAGTGCCTGTGGTTCAAGAGTAGGGTGCCGGTCCCATATGCCAGAGGTGGTGGGTTCAAACCCAGTGCTGGCAAAAAAAACAAAAACAAAAAAACAGCAAACACGTCAATGTACTGACCTCTGTGCTCTAGGTGACTATTTGCTGTACCCGGGATTGCACAATTCAGAGATCTCAATGCAGCTGGCTTTGTGATGGGTGGCAGGTATGACGCAGGGCAGCGGCAAGAAGACAGATACACTGGCTACATGGAAAAGCAGGCATCTGCTATTTCAACAGGATTTCACAATGCACTGGTTAATGACAGAGAAATAATTTCACAAAATCTATCCCTGGCTCTGATACTATGTACGTGTGTTTTAACAAAATATGTTAATAGGAGTTGCAAATAAATCAAAACCATAAAACATCTCTGACTCAAATGTGCATTTAGTTAATAAGGAAGAAGAAAAAATTGCTTTTGATTATTCAGCTTCAACTCCCATTAAATATTTTTAGCTGCTAATATAGTTTTTATTGAAAACACCTTCAAATCTTTCCAGAATCAGGTTGAATTTGTATGTTAATTTAATATTTTATTTTTATTTTTAGTTGACACATAATTGTGCATATTAATGAGGTATAGTGTACTACTTAGATATATGTATACAATGTTGTCATCATATCAGGGTATCCATCACCTCAAACAATTACTATTTGTTTGTGCTGGGAATATTCAAAATGGCAGGAACCTATAATCCCAGCTACTTGGGAGGCTGAAGCAAGAGAATTGCTTGAGCCCATGAGTTTGACGTTGCTGTGGGCCGTGATACCATGGCACTCTACTGAGGGTGACAAAGTGAGACTGTCTTAAAAAAAAAAAATCCTTTCTAGCTTTTGAACATATACAATAAATCTCTAACTGTATTCTACCTATAGTACTATAGAACACTAGAACTTTTTTTTTTTTTTTGAGACAGAATCTCAAGCTATGCCACTGCCGTGGCATCATAGCTCATAGGAACCTCCAACTCTTGGGCTCAAGTGATACTCTTGCCTCAGTTTTTTTTCTATTTTTAGTAGATACAGGGTCTCACTTTTTGCTCAGGCTGATCTTGAACCCGTGAACTCAAGCTATCCACCCACCTCGGCCTCCCAGGATTCTAGGATTACAGGCATGAGCCATCGCGCCAGCTAGAACACTAGAACTTACTCCTCTTAACTAGCTGAAATTTTGTATTATTAACCAGCATCTCCTTGTCCTCCCCACTCATAAACATGGGTTTAGATTTCTGCTGATCTTTGTGGAATAAGAGGGTGATGTGCAAACCCCTGTTTTAAGGGGGGTAGAAATGTCTTTGGTCTTCTCCTTGGCAACTTTTTAATTACAGGAAAAGGAAGGAAGGAATAAGGGAAAGAGGGAGAGGTAGAGGAAAGGAGGAAGGAAGGAAAGAAAGGAAGAAAGAAAGAAAATGGAAGGAAGTCAGCCAGAAGAGGTGTAGATTCTATGAACCTTAGATTTGAATTTGTAAAATATGTATATATGATATACATTTTTAAAGGCAAAATTTATAATAGCAAAGAATTAGGGGAAATGCCCATATATGGTTAAAATTTTATGGGTCATCAGTAAGAGGAAATCCTATGCCATAATTTGAAAAATCATTTTCTCACCTCATGTGCTTTAGGATGTACCATCGACCCTCCATAGTTGATCACCTCCCTACATTGATCACCTACTTACGTTGACCTGATTTTCACAAACTGGACATAACCACGTGTACATATCAGCACAATAGGCCTAGTGCCTTATGTTGACCACCTCTGTATGTTGACCAGCTTGTCACAGTCCCTGGGTGGTCAACTTACAGAGTTTCTACTGTACTTAATCTGGCTGCAATTAAAAGAATGTCCAGCTATCAGTGTATTTATTTTCAATATGAACAAAATCTAGAAGTAGAGGTTCCAGTGTTGGATAATTTAACAACTCAACAGTATCGGGGTCAGCTTCCCTGCGGTCCTCTTGGCTTTTTCCTCATAATTACAAAATGGCTGCCACAGGTCTGGCCATCACATCCTCACACGTGCCATCCAAAGACGGGAAGGTTTGTTTTCTCCCTTTCCTCAGAGAAAACAATCTTTCTCAGAAGCCCTCTGTCAGGCTTCCTCTTGTGTTTCATACTCCTCCCAAAAATAAACACTGGGAAGAGAATAGCGTTAGCGTGATTGGTTTAGAACAGGGTCAGCAAACAACTTCTGAAAAGGACCAGCCCCTAAATATTTCAGGCCTTACAAGGTGTACGGTCTCTGTCATATCCGCTTAGCTCTGCTATTGCACAGCCAAAGCAGCCACAGACACTGGAAACAAATGCGTGTGGCTGCATTCCACTATCTGTGAACACTGAAATTGGAAGTTCATATTTTTTTTTTACCTATCACAAAACATCATTCTTCTGAGTTTTTTCCAACTAATTAAAACTGTAAAAAAAAAAAAGAAAAGAAAGAAAGAAAGATAAAGAAACATTTTATGGCTTGAAGCCATACAAAAATAGATGGCAGGAAGATTTGGCTGGTAAGCTGCAGTTTGTCAACCCCTGGATTGGAGTGAGAACTCATGCCTTTGGAACTGAGTCTACCTTCCCTGAGACATCACCACCCAAGCCTGGAAAAAAATAGGGGGAAGGGTGTGTTATATATAGGAATGTCCCCTATAGCATATTAAGAACATGAGAAAAATGCTAGGGATATACTAAATTTTTAAAAGCACATTACGTGTCAATATGGGCAGGATGGTTCCCACAAGTTATGCCTGTTGAAAACCCCTGCTGTTCACCAAGATCGATATTAGACAAGGCACCTCACAACATCTAGTCTTGATCCCTCATTCTCAGCAACCAAATCAGAGCACTCTTTCCTATCAGTGACAGACTTTCCTTTAGCACCTGTCATGTGCTGTGTCAGTTCAAACTAAGCCCTAGAAATACAGAGTAGAAGAGACAATGGCTAGGCTCAAAGAACTCAACCCAAGTGGAAGAGAAGAAACAGGAATTACAATTTGAGGAGGGGGGGTTCCAGAAGACTGTGAATGAGAGGCAGAAAAGAGGGGTCTAGGGAAGGCCCACGGGAGGCCTCCATGCCAAAGTAGGTTTTGTAAGGCAAGTGGCCCCTCGTTAAGCAGATGAAGATCAGTGGGTGTATCACTCGGCTCTAGTCACAGTCAGCAGAAGCTAGCTGCCTGGTAAAGCACAAAAGGGGTTGGTTGAAAGGGCACTGGGGGCAGGAATGGTGGCTCGTCCTGGAATCCCAGACGTGGCTCTGTCGGTGTTAGATAATTTCCTAAAGTCTACTTTGCTTTAAATAAGAGCGGTATTATTCAATTACTGTTAGAGCCACATCCACATTCTTTGATAATGCTTTTATTTAGATGTAAAATCAAAACCATTTTTGAAAATGGTAATAAAATGCTTTTTGAGAAACAGAATGAACAATAATCTGCCTCATGGTACAACAAATTAAAAAATTCCTAAACTTGCAAATATTTTACACTTAACTAAGTTAATAATTCAAAGTAAGCATTACACACATTTTATAACTATTTTTAAAAGTAACTGTAAGTAAAGGCCATTTTCTTTTTTCCTTTCTTCCTGCCATTAGAATAATTAGAAGTAACAAAATCTACTTATAATTGGTTCTGTTGGATGTGCAGGCTTATTGAAAGTATTTTTTGAATAAATTTTCTTCTTCCTATTCCTCACCTTCACATCTGACAGCAATCCCTCCACCTTTTCAGGGTCAGCAAACACCTAAATTGAGCTTGAGCTGCTAAAGAAGTGCTGCTCAGCTTGGGGACTTAATCTATATCTTCACTGTCACAGTCTGGAGCAACAGCTCTGGTTTGGTCACTAGTACCCAGGATAGACAGATGATGCCAATGATGGCAGATTGGTTGGCTTGGCAACCAGCACAATGGCCAACCTCTAGCCCTGACAGTTCTTATGTCTTTCTTTTTCTCTTCGTGTATTTGGGAAGTTTATCTCAGTCTTCTTATGGAGAAGTCCTTTCTATGAACCCAGAAAGACAACTGAAAGGGGAAAGCTTTATGTTGTACCCTCAGAGAGGTTGTGTATCCTGAGTACTCGTAGCTCAGTGGGTAGGGCGCTGATCACATAGACCGAGGCTGGTTGGTTCAAACCCAGCCTGAGCGTGCTAAACAACAATGACAATTGCAACAACAAAAAACAGCCGGGCATTGTGCAGGCACCTGTATTCCCAGCTACTTGGGAGGCTAGAGCAAGAGAATTGCTTAAGCCCAAGAGTTTGAGGTTGCCGTGAGCTGTAATGCCACAGCGCTCTACCAAGGGCAACATAGTAAGACTCTGTCTCAAAAAAAAAAAAAAAAATTCCACTATTACAATGTCACTAGGCAACAGGAAAAAAAAATCCACTTGTGATTTAATACCAAAAAGTGTAAAAAGATGCTTAGTAGGATTTCTCTCATGCAAACTGGTGATAAGGATCAATGGCTCTGGGAAGAAATACTAAACTCTGGGCAGTCTCGGAAAAGCCTCCAAAGTGAGCTAATACCTCCTTCTGGAATTTACCAGGTGGCCTCCCTCATCCCTCAACCTAACAATCCTAGCCCAGGCTGCCACCACCAGCCTGTACTAGGAGAGGAATGGGGAAGGCGGAGGGAATGTCTGTCCTTAGGCATAGGCAGACCATGGGGGCGGGGAGAGTTAATGGCTATCTAGAGGGGCCTATACTTCCCTTCATAGAATGGAGAGGGGAGGTTCACCAGAAGCTTGAAGGGGACACATTTAGCTCTCTCCCCAGCTGGACACTTGTTCAGTGGCCCAGCATGCAGGCCCCTGGGGTGTGGCTACTGACTGGTCAGAGGTGAGTACCCTGAGCAGGTCTCCTGGACATGTGGCCTGATGCTCATTTCTCACAGAGAGCTTGCTGAGGGTGGACAGGCTTGGCCAGCAGGGTGGAGGAGCAGCGCAGGTGAAAGTGTTGTTTACAGGGTGGGGAGGAGACCCAGGGCTGCTCAGGGAGCCAAAGGACAGGGTATCCCACTTGGAAAGGGTTTGGGGGATGGCTGACAGCTAGGGAAAAGGCCAGGGCAAACCTGTACACACACCCCCTAGAAAACATCTCAACCTCCATCTCTGAGGAGCCCTTGCCTTGGCCAAGACCACTGTCACCGTCACACAGACCCACCGCAAGTCCAGTTCCAAAGGCAGGCCTGCCTTTCCTACACCCCTTTCCAGCCCATGCTAGAGGATCTAAACTCTGAAGAGGAAAGGAAGGAAGAAGAAATTGGAGTTGAAATTGGATTGGACTCCATTATAGTAGACAAAGGATCAGGGAGTTCTAAGCTTGATCTAACCACCCTGTTTTAGGATGCAGCCCTGGCCCTCCTTATTCTTCTGTACTTTTTCATTTTCTGTAGCACATTACATGTTATATAATTTATGATTTATTTGATTTCTTTTTACTGTCTTTCTCTTCTGCTCTCACTGTTAACCCCATTTCAGAATGTAAATTTCACAAGAGCAAGGATCTTTGTTCTATGAGTGATGTTTCCCTAGCTCCCCAGAACTATATCGTCCTCTGTGGCTACTTAATTACAGTGACATACAACTAAAAAGTTGGGTTTTTTCGTGGTACTAGACACATTTGAAGTGGTCAGTAGCCACACATGGGTAGTGGCTACTCTATTGGGCAAGACAGATATAGAAAAATTTCATCATTACCAAAACTCTTCTTGAACGTCACTGATCTAGAGCAATCGCTGGCACGCTGTGGCTCTCGGTAGATACAGATTGAAGTTCTGGCTTGTTTTTAACACAAGATAGTCTAGTGGTTAAGAGAATGGGGTCTAGAAACAAATCGCTCTACTATTGGTAGTTGTGTGACGTTAGGTAAATTATTTTCTCCTTCTGTGCCACGGTTTCCTTATCTGTAGATAAATGTAACAGCAGTGCTCACAGAGTCTTGTGAAGATTCATGAGTTAATGAATTTAGGAACTGAAAACATTGTGTGGCACAAGATGGGAAAGCTCAATAAATGCTAACTTTTTAAGGGAAAGAGAGATTAAATACAGAATGACCAAAGCAGTGAAGGTGGGAAAAAACAAAAAAATTTTCATATTTTTCACTAAGTTGAAAGTGCTCAATAATCCCAATATAAAAGAAAAATAATAGGAACAAACTTAGATGTTAGAGTTGACTTGGAGCGACCAGTTAGACTTCTGTATTTTTATGCTGCTTCAGTGGAAAATCTCTATGAACCTACTGCACTTCAAAACAAAACGATGTCTGATATATTTTTATTAAATTGTTTTGGGAACACTACAGTCCCAAATATTATAGTTCCATCCAATTACATTGATTAAACAAGCTGATTTACTAAGTTTTATTTATCCCCTGCCCACTCCACAAGTTTACTCCCGAGTAGCACATGATGCAGTGAGGAGAGCCCGTTCTCCAGCGATCACAGAGCCACACACAGGTGCTGAGGAGCAACAGGGCACAGGCACATAGCCCTGCCCAGAGGGCCAGGAAAGGCTGCTGGAGGTGGTGGTGGTGGCCTTGAAGTAGCAGTTTGGGAGATAGAAGAAACAGACCATATAACCACAAGGAAGGGAGGAGGCATGGCCACACCCAGGAACTGCTAGGACTCCAGGCAGGTAAGGAGGAGAGGTGACAGGAAGGGGACCAGCAAAGGAGGCAAGGCTGACCTTGAAGGGTCCCACTGAGCCTGCTAAGTGAATATGTGGGGTTTATTCAGAGAGGGGAAGAGGAAGCCCTGAGCAACGCAGAGTGGACGTGAATGTGCACGTGTGGGGAGTTAGCTCTGAGAAGATGCTGACAGCAGGGACTCTCCTTGCAGCTTGGCTGTCCCACCTGACACTCTGTGATGCTGGAAGCTCCTATAAGCCTCAAATTCCTTGTCTTAAAACAGGCCGAGTGGTATTACCTGCACCTAGTGAAGGTGAGATGAGACAGGATGTAGAGCACTCAGTATGCTGTCTGACACACGGTCGATGTTCAGTAAATGCTGACTATTGTTACTATTGATCGTGTCAATAATTAATAGTTAAGTTTCTTGTTTGCCTCATTTTTTATGATTAAGTGATAAGTGGATGAATTAATTTTGTCACTGCAAAATATTACTTGTGTACCCAAATAGAAAATATAAACATCTGTGTATACATTCAATGACTATTCACTGGCCATAAACAATGTTCCAGACATAGTCCTCAGCTCCAGGGATAAGGCAGTGAATGAGACTACAAAGGTCCCTGCTCCCTCAGAGTTACTTTCTAGTGAAGAGGCAGATGATGGAAAAGAAAATGTCATGATTAACAAGCTCTGTAAGCACTGCAAGTGCTGGTGTCATGATTTATCCCAAGTGTATAAGGCAGGGCCTACCATCGGGCCCTCAATGAACATGGTGAGCCAATGGAAGGAGATGATTTCAGATGGTGCTTGGTGCTAGGAGTTACACACAGGGTGACATGGCAGAGGGGAAGGCTGGCTTTGCTGGACATGGTGCACTGTTGAGCTGTGGTAGAATGATGTAAAGGAGTCAATCAGGACAACCTTTGGAAGGCTATTCCAGACAAGAAAATATCCCATGACAAAGCTAAAGGTCCTCTGGCAGGGCCACGCTGTGCCTGCACAAGGGAAGACAGAGGGGAATGAATGGGCCCCAGCCGTACAGGGGCCAATCATTTGTGGGTCATTGTCATACATGTGTGTGTATGACACACACTCACATGTCTTTTATCTAGCGTGAGAGTGTGCCTGCCTCTGGAGGGCACCTGAACGCTACAAATGCTAAGGGTCAGCTGGGGTTAACACAGGCAGAGAAGCAGTTTCCTGAGGGCATAACCTGAGAGGTCTAGGGGAAAACATAAAGAAGGCTCAGGGCCTGTAGTTCCAAGACTAGGGCACCAGCCACATACCCTGAAGCTGGTGGGTTGGAATCCAGCCTAGGCCTGCCAACTACAGTGACAACTATAAACAAGAAACAGCCAGGCGTTGTGGTGGGCGCCTATAGTCCCAGCTACTTGGGAAGCTGAGGCAAGAGAATCACTTAAGCCTAAGAGTTTGAGGTTGCTTGAGCTGTGACGCCATGGCACTCTACCCAGGGCAACAGCTTGAGACTTTGTCTCAAAAAAAATAAAAAAAAGAAAAGAAAAGAAAACCATCTCAGCTGAAGCTACCCCCTATGCTTATAACCACCTCTTTTAAAAATTAAATGTTCTTGGTCAGATATCATTACAAACCAGATCAAGGCTGTTCCATCAGTGTTTTCAGATGCCCAGGGATTGCGGCTGGTGGGGCACAGTTAGAGGCTGCGGTAGCAAACGATGAGCGGAACCCTGGAAAAGATGCTGTGCCTGAGGAACAATGTCATTGTTAAGCAAGGCTTTTCCTTCCTAAGGTTTGGAACTTCAGGAGAGAATCTCATCTCTGGTTGGGATTCTGCTGAGTACCTGCAGGCACTACAAGACAAAGTCCACCCATGGCATGAAGATACAAGCCCCTAATTAAAGCACAAGAGCCCAAGAAGAAGAGGACAACAGTGGAAGTGAGGTGCATTAATTTGGGGACAGATTATGAATATGGTGTTTTAAACATTCACCTGACTTTCTATGACCTGACCCTGGCAGAGAGTTATGCCCAATATGGTCACAACCTCTGCAACCAACTCTCCATTAAAGTTGAGGAAAGTTCTGCCATGCCTACCAAAACCATGGAGGTGTTGCAGCTGCCAGACCAAGGCAACAAAATAGTACTGGACTCAGTCCTTACCACCCATGAGTGACTTGTTCAGATTGGTGGTTTGAGTGCTACATTTGCAGAGATTTTCTTGAAAATAATCCAAAGCAATCTTCCTGAAGGAGTCAGATTGCTAGTGAAGGAGCAGATGGAAGAAGACTTCAAGGGACGGCTCAAAGCTCGGCCAGAACTAGAAGAACTGTTGGCCAAGCTGAACT
This sequence comes from Galagoides demidoff, assembly GCA_963574575.1. Lineage (NCBI taxonomy): Eukaryota > Metazoa > Chordata > Mammalia > Primates > Galagidae > Galagoides > Galagoides demidoff. Next base: position 24,537 of record CAUYQV010138691.1, read on the forward strand.
AGCTATTGCAGACCTGCAGTGTGCCAGCAGTGGTCATACTGAGTGCCAAGGAGAGAGGAGCTTTCCGGATGGTCACAGTTAAGCAGGAGACCCGAGACCCTAACCCTTAGATTTCATAAGTTCTCATTCCTACCACCATGAATGCCTTCTCTTCTCTGTGGCGCGGCTATGCTTGCCAGTTGTTACAACTAACCCTAACTGTCCTTCGTCGAATAAAAATTTGCTATTGCTGATGTGTGTGCAAAAAAAAAAAAAAATTAAATGTTCTTGAGATAACTAGTACAGTTAAGCAGCAATCTGAGCTTCATACATTAATATTAGGTTAAATATTCAACTTTTCTGGTGGGCAGATGAGAGAGGGAGTTTGACAGGTAGCAAGGGGGAAGAGGGAAAGAAATGCTCATTTAGAATGGTCTTGGCTGCCAGGCCTGGGGGAGACCCAAAGCAAGGAGACTCTGAGAAGCCAAGGTGAATGTGGAGACAGGCCACACAGGAGAGAATAGCATAAAAAGGCAAAGGGGTGGTGGGGAGAGGGGGACTGGCAGAGGCTAGATCTAGTACTACCAGCCACTTATGAATTTTACCTGAGGACCGTTCTGCCTGGTCACATCTCTGTCATCTCCAAAGACCATTTGCTAAGCACTGATTCAGCATAGTTCCCTGTCATGCTGTGCAGTGCACATTAACGTGGCGTGATCCTGGTCTCTGATGAACTTAAAATCCAAAGCAATTTTACACACAAATGCAATAGAACTTCTGTAGTTAACCTCCCTACACTGACCACCTCCTTAAGCTGACCTTTGGACAAATAAATCAAAGTAGGTAGTTGAAACTGCTGGGTGAGTGAGTTTATTTTGCAGGCTTATTTCTCAAAGAGGTGACCTCGGTGTAGCAATGCCATTGTTGGCCTGGCTGGTTGGATTTCCAAATATTGACTGCTCCTAGGCTCCTTGTTGAAGAGTTTCATGCCTCCACTGTGACACATGATTACCCTGTGTTGGATAATCCCGATGCCATTGAAAAAATGAAATAGCAACGTAAATTGTTTAGTATGCAACGATGGCATTGGTGGCATTATTACTGTCATTACCATAAGGCAGACATCTATGCTGCTTGCCAATTTTGTTAGAAAAAGTTTTACATACTTTTTTTTTTGAGACAGAGTTTCACTGTGTCACCCTGGGTAGAGTTGGAGGTTGCTGTTTCTCTTGCCTCAGCCTCCCAAGTAGCTGGGACTACAGGTACCCACCACAATGCCTGGCTATTTTTGTTGTTGTTGTTATTGTTGCAGTTGTCATTGTTGTTTAGCTGGCCCAGGCCAGGTTCGCATCCACCAGCCTTGGTGTATGTGGCTGGCGCCGTGACCACTATTCTACGGGCACCGAGCAAACATAGTTTTTTTATAAAGAAGCATCAAAAGTTCATTCAGGGCCAGGTGCAGTGGCTCACGCCTATAATCCTAGCACTCTGGGAGGGTGAGGTAGGTGGATTGCTTGAGGCCAGGAGTTCAAAACCAGCCTGAGCAAGAGTGAGACCCTATCCCTACTAACAAAGGAAAACTAGGCGTGTGTTATGGTGGGCACCTGTAGTCCCAGCCACTTGGGAAGCTGACGCAGGAAGACCTCTTGAGCCCAGGAGTTTGAGGTTGCTGTAAGCTAGGCTGATATCAGGGCACTCTAGCCTGAAGCAACAGAGTAAGACTCTGTCCCCCCAAAAAATAAACAAAGAGCCTCCTAACAAACTGGGGTGTTTGTGCTTGTTTGTATGTATATTTATGGAATACTATGCAGACACTAAAAAAGATGGAGACTTTACATCTTTTGTATTAACCTAGATGGAGGTGGAACACATTCTTCTTCTTTTTTTTTTTTTTTTTTTTGTAGAGACAGAGTCTCACTTTGTTGCCCTGGGTAGAGTGCAGTGGCATCACACAGCTCACAGCAAATTCTAGCTCTTGGGCTTAGGGGATTCTCTTGCCTCAGCCTCCCGAGTAGCTGGGACTACAGGCTACCTGCCACAACGCCCGGCTATTTTTTTGTTGCAGTTTGGCAGGGGCTGAGTTTGAACCCGCCACCCGCAGTACATGGGGCCGGCGCCCTACTCAATGAGCCACAGGCGCCGCCCCACATTCTTCTTAATAAAGCATCACAAGAATGGAGAAGCAAGAATCCATTGTATTCAATTCTAGTATGAAGGCAGTAGATGAGCTAATACAGGGGGGTAGAGGAATGACGGAGTGAGGAGGGGGGGATGGGGGTCACAGTGTACGGCACACGTCTTCGGGGCAGGACATAATGATGAGAGGGACTTCATCTAACAAATGTAATCAGTGTAATCTAATTATCTGTAGCCCCAATGAATCCCAAACCATAAAAAGAAATTAAGTTAAATAAAAAAGAGCCTCCTGTGACTTTCCTCTGTCTCCATTCCCAGTAACCCCATCTCTGTAAAAAATAGAAAAATTAACTGGGTGTGGTGGTGTGCATCTGTAATTCCAGCTGCCAAGGAAGCTGAAGCAGGAGAATCTCTTGAGCCTAAGAGCTGGAAGTTGCAGTGAAACTGTGATGACACCATTGCACTCTAGCCCAGGCAGCAGAACAAGGCTCTGTCTCAAAAACAAACGAACAGAAAATAAAAAATCCCGGGTTAGTTCAGAGATGAATTTAGGGAAAAGAATTATTTTGCACGTAAAGTATATAGGTTCATATACATATTTATTGAGAAATGAAGTCATATATGTAAGAAATCCTAGTGACTAAAATGCAATTTAGTATATAAATTAAATTTGAGTGCCTAGTATACTCGGACAAAAAGTGAGATAAAACAGAGGCCTGGAACAGTGGCTCATGCCTGTAATCTTAGCACTCTGGGAGGACAAGGGTAGATCACCTGAGCTCAGGTGTTTGAGACCAGCCTGAGCAAGAGTGAGACCCTATCTCTAAAAATAGCTGGGTGTTATGGCGGGTGCCTATACTCCTAGCTACTCAGGAGGCTGAGGTGAGAGAACCGCCTAAACCCAAGGGTTTGAGGTTGCTGTGAGCTATAATGCCACAGTACTCTACTGAGGGTGACCAAGTGAAATTTGGCCACTCCCCCCCCCCAAAAAGAGTGAGACCTCCATCTCTACTCAAAATAGAAAAAGTAAGACCAGGTGCGGCAGCCACCTATAGTCTCAGGTAGTAGGCGAGGCTGAGGCAAGAGGATTGTTCACTTGAGCCCAGGAGTTTGAGGTTTGCTGTGAGCTATGATGCCATAGCACTCTACCCAGGGTGACAGAATGAGACTCTGTCTCAAATAAATAAATACATAAATAAATAAGTCAGAGAATTTCATACATTTTGATGAATACATATGAAAGTAAGGAGCCATAGTGCCTGTAAACCTCACTTGTCTATGACATTTTGCTACATTTGTGTCTTGCAATTAGGGACCCTTTCATGGTTCACTAGCAGGAACACAAATGTCAGATTGACAGAATATTACTAACTTTTTCTGAAGAAAAAGGTTATTTTCCAAATGTGTTATTCATTTATTCACTTACCTCTTTCTAAGCTGTATCATTTACTGTATCTAAAGTGCTTCTTAGAATTAGCAGAGTAATTAAATAATGTTAGAAATGAATCAGGAGTAGATTAAACATTATGGGAGGGAAGAACCCTGAGATGAAGTCCAACTGCTTGTGCTATTAAGCTAATCTGTTATTTTAATATCTTTGCTGTAATTTCATAACTTTGTACAATAGCCTGTTTTTAACACTTCTGTATTATGTTGACTACTAGGTATAACATAGTTTTTCAGCTTTGTGAACCAGTAGCCATTGAATCCAACCTCTAACTCATTAGCTATCAACTTTCAAATGATCATTTATTCACAAAGTGCTTAGGAGTCAGGGTAGTATTATGTCATGTGGGTAAGAGATGTGTGTTATATGGCAATAAATACTGTTGAACTGTACTCTAGGTATCAGTCAATATAATCATCACCATTAGGTTACTGAAAGCTCTACAAGTCATCAACAGTACTAGAATATAAAGTTTTTATGAGTCAGATGAAATGGAAAAAGTTGATTGTAATACAAAGACTATACGTTTATTTTACTAGTACAAAGTTTTGTCGTTGTGGACAACTCTATAATCACAGTATCAATAACCTTCCTTAAGTAGTCTTTTTGTCAACTTTTTCTATTTCATCTCTAATTTTAAACCATTTCAGCATCTATTAGGATTTAATTTTAACCAAAGGAAAGGAAACCGAAGATAGGAATAAATGAAATCCAAAGCAGTCTATTTGTTCCTCATCTATTATCCTGGTAAGGAATAGATAGACAAAAAAGGAGGGGAGACAATTGACTGATATAAGAAGTTACTTTTTGCTATGAATGGTTCATACCAACTTTTCCGCTACTATTGATTTGTAGAGCTTTCAATCACATAATAGTAGATGCCCTTTACTTTAAATACTTCAATCAACAGCTGTGCTCTTAATTTGAAATACATTCTAATTAAAATCTCACTAGTAGGCAGGTGACTAAAGTTTTTTTTGCCCTTTCTCAATGTCTTGCCATACTCTTAATGCACAGCTTTGCAGACTCGGATGTTGTTAGTTGAACTTATATGTTGTCATTTCAGGCTATAATGATGCCAAAGAAACACAAACATGCTGTTGAGTGGGCATGAGAAGCTGGGAAAGAGACCAGCTTCCACCTTCAGGGAGCATGTGGGTGGTACTCACCAGCCATGGAACTCATAGCTTTTCTGAGGCTCACTTTTTCCTTTAGTGAACTGGGTATAAAAATCTTTGCTCTGCCGACCCTGATTGTTATGATAATCAAACTAAATAATGTATATGGCAGTTTTTTACAAAATTTTATATTATTCAGAATATGAAGTTCTTAGATCACTAAGGTGGTTGGAAATTAAACAAAAGAAATCATCAGAATAGGGTGGCGCCTGTGGTTCAGTGGATAGGACACTGGCCCCATATACCAAGGGTGGTGGGTTCAAACCTGGCCCCGGCCAAACGGCAACAAAAAATAGCCAGGCATTATGGCAGGCACTTGTAGTCCCAGCTACTCAGGAGGTTGAGGCAAGAGAATTGCCTAAGCCCAGGAGTTGGAGGTTGCTGTGAGCTGTGACACCACAGCACTCTACCAAGGGCAGTAAGTGAAACTCTGTCTCCAAAAAAAAAAAAAAAAGAAAGAAAGAAAGAAAAGAAACCATCAGAATAGACTGCTTAAGTGAATGGACTTAGTTTAAAGTTTCCTAAGACATGGTAGTACGTCTGAAAAATGATCCCCCAGTGAGCCATACCTGCTGGTACTCGAAGGGAAGTGTAGCCCCTTCCCTTTGAATCTGGGCTGGACCTGTGACTCATTTTACACCAATATAATACAGTGGAAGTAATGCTCTGTGGCTTTCAATGCTTTAGTCTGGGCCTTATGAAATGCTCATCATGAGGCAAGCCAGCTGCTGGTAAGAAGTCCAGTATATGAGAGGCCATGCTGTGAAGAAGCCCAGGGTAGAGAGGTAGAGAAGCCTATGTGGAGAGGCCATGGGTGCAGGCAGGAAATGAAGATGCGCAACCAGCCTCTGTTTCTTCCAGCAATTCCAGCTGAGGCATCAGTTATGTGGGTAAAGAAACCATCTTGGACATCCAGTCCAGCCTACCTGCTTTCTGAGGATAACCGCATGAGTAGACCCAGCTGAGCCCAGTCAATCACAGAATCAGGTGAGATAATAAATTGTTATTTTAAGCTACTTTAGGGTGGTTTGTTGTATAGGAATTGATACCTAGAATATAGAATGATTTCTTTTTTTCATTTTCATGGAAAGCTTGTTGAGTTAATTAGTACATAATGTCATAAGACATCTAGGACAAAGTCCCTGATCAGTATCAGGAGAGATTTCAGTTGCGTTCTATGTGTTGGTGAAGTTGAATTGTTTCTAGAATGTGCATTTCAAGGGAACACCTAAAAGAAAATGGTGAATCAGTGCCACAACAGAAAGTTAAAAGAGGAAAAGCAGGATTTTTGTTGCTGTCATAAATGATTAGACAATTGCACAAGTTATAGTTTTTCAAAGGACAGACTTTTTAAATTATTTTTGGAATTTATCAAAATTACGATGGCTTTGTAGCCAGTTAGAACCACCCTGTTATCCTTTTCATAAAAATCAGGTTTAGTGAAACATAATTTATGTATAGTAAAATTGCATTTTGTAAGTATACAAATTTATGAGTTTTGATAAATGTGAAAGGTCATATAAATGTCACCAGAATCTTAGCATAGGAGGTTAAAACAGAGGGGACTTCCTTTTCATTGCTAGCTCAAGTAAACCAGGCCTCTTCTGATTGGTGGCTGTGAATCTCATGACTTTGGAAAACTGATATCCTTTCAAAGTTCAGTTTGATTACTTGGTGCATAGCACAAGCAACTCCATTCTGGTTTAGTCTGGTCTGCTGGGACCTAGTGCAGGAAGCTCATCCAAAATAATGGCTTCCCATAAACTTAAATAACTTAAAAACAGAAAAGTGCATGAATCATAAGTGTTTTTGTTTTTATTATTTTGAGACCATCTCACTATGTCACCCTTGGTACAATGCCATGGCATCACATGTTAGTTCGGTGGCCCGGATTGGGCTCAAACTGCCAGCCTCAGTGCATGTAGCTGGCGCCCTATCTACTGAGCTACTGGTGCTGCCACCATAAATGTATTGATGAAAATGTACTTAATGAATGTTCACACGGTTAATTCATCCATGTAAACAACCACCTGGATCAAGAAATAGAATATTTGCAGTAGGGCATACTTGATATCCTTTGATATCCAGTGGAAAATCCATTCTTCAGTATAATCAGTCCTTCCAAATCACATTTAATCCTACTTCATCTTTTTTCAATTTCTGTACTACCCCTCAAGTGTATAAAGCCAATCTCTCCTATGAAATGAAGTGTTGCCCTATTCTAAAATCACAAGAGCCAAATAAATAGATCATTAAATTTGTTTATTTTTATGTGTTTTTTTATTAAATCATAAACACATAGATCATGTATGCATTAATGCATTTATGGGGTACAATGTGCTGATTTCATATACAATTAGGAATGCTTACATCACACTGGTTAATATATACCTCATCTCATTTACTTATTGTGTTAAGACATTTATACTCTATACTGATAGATCCGACATGTACCCTTGAATAATCCACCATTGGTGTGATCCCACCATTCACCCTCCCTCCATCTGATCTCTCCCCTCCTTTCCCATCCCCCCTCCTCCCTCCTTCATCCTGGGCCATAGTTGTGATCTATTCTTCATATGAAAGTCTGAGTGATTGTAACTTGGTTTCATAATAGTCCTGAGTACATGGGACAGTTTTTCTTCCCTGGGTCCAACCGACACCACCCTCCCCTTCGTGCCTGGCCCGGCGCTCCTAGGCTAGGGCTGCCTCGGAAACAGTTAAGACCGGAAGACCAGCGAAACGAGAAGGCGCAGCGTGAGGTCAACAAAAAGATTGAGAAGCAGCTGCCAAAGGACGACAGGCAGGTTTACTGGGCCACGCACCGCCTGCTACTGCTGGGTGCTGGAGAATCTGGTAAAAGCACCATTGTGAAGCAAATGAGGATCCTGCATTTAATGGGTTTAATGGAGAGGGCAGCGAAGAGGACCCGCAGGCTGCAAGAGGCAACAGCGATGGAATATTTTATTCCTAGACAATGGCTACATCTTCCCGGCTTTTTCCAATCACAATTTGCACGCAGGAATTGCCCCATCTTAGGAACTTCTAATAAGAATACTATTCTGTGTTGGGGGTGGGGGTGGGTTGTGGCTCCTACTACCTGATCTTTAAAGACGATTGAAAAAAGCAAAAATGGAATGACATTAAATTTATTTCTGTCTTTTGACAAACTTATACTTCAATTTAAAAAAAAGTTTATTAAGAAAAAGACAAAGTAAGCATTCCCGAGTGCACTGTAGCTTCGGTCACAAAGGTTCTCTCTGGGTAAGTGGATCTCAGGAAGCTCAATGTAAGCTGTGTTTTCATTGCCACAAAAATTCACTTCCCAACCTTGGTTAGTTTTCAGGAGGACAAGGGAAAATGCTAATTTTGGACTGACAGTATAAGCTAGTGTGCCCCATGTGCCCCGTTAGTCTGCATTTCTCTCCAGGTTTATGCTCATCGTCAAGTTATAGAACCCCTCATGTCTTCTGTCTTCATGGGGGCAGGAAAAAAACCAAGTCTCTCTTGCATCTTTTTATCCTTAAAGGTATATATATATATTTTTTTGGGGGGGGGGGCCGGGGTTGGGTTTGAACCCGCCACCTCCGGCATATGGGGCCGGTGCCCTACTCCTTTGAGCCACAGGCACTGCCCCTTATATTTATTTTTTTAGAGACAGAGGCTTCTTCTGTCACCCAAGCTGGAATGCAGTGGGGTCATAAAAGCGCCCGGCAGCCTCCAACTCCTGGGCTCAAAGGATCCTGCTGCCTCACACTCCCAAGTAGCTGAGACCACAGGCAGGGCCACCATGCCTGACTTTTTTTTTTTTTTTTTGGGTGGGTCACTCCCAAGTAGCTGACACCACTCACCATGCCTGACTTTTTCCTGGGCCTCCCAAAGTGTAGAGATTACAGGTGTGAGCCATCACGACCAGCTTTAAAGCCATCTTTGAAAAATGAAATCGATGTCTCATGTTTTGACTTTACATCAAGAATAAAGGCTAATGGCCGAGTGCTGTGCCTCAAGCCTGTAATCCTAGCACTCTGGGAGGTCGAAGCGGGTGGACTGCTTGAACTCAGTCAGACCAGCCTGAGCAGGATGTGACACCACCCCCCGGCCCCCCCACCACACACACACCGTCTCTACTAAAAACAGAAGAAACAAAACCACCAGCTGGGCATTGTGGAAGGCGCCTGTAGTTACAGCTACTATGAGGCCGAGGCAGGCGGATCTCTTGAGCCCGGGAGTTTGAGGGTGTTGGGAGCTGTGACGTCACAGCACTCTACCCAGGGTAGAGTGAAACTCTACCTGAAAGTCTGTCCCAAAAAAACAGCTGAAAAGAAAACTGAGGGGTAGCATGTCCTATGGTAATATTTTTTTAAACCTATTTGGTGGCCTTGGCTCATTTTAAGAACATGATGAACTGTTTGCCCCCAAAGAACTTAGTTCTTTGTCGGCTGAGCTCAAGCAATCCACACGCCTCCGCCAGGATTACAGGCGTCGTTGCTAAAGCGCCCGCCCATCAGCAGTTTTCGCACTTTTTGCTGCCCGGGTCTTGCTTCACTCAGCGCCAGATCCCTCAACTCGGAAAACTCCGCCCTAGGACTCCAATTGCTGAGAGGAAGGAGTCGTACGGAGACCTCTGGCTCCACCTGGCGGCGGGCGAGACCGGAACCCAGTTACCAGCGCCTGTTGCCCACCGGAACGCGAAGGGAGAGCAACGCGCCAGGCTGGGGGAACGGAAGAGAGCCTGGGGGATGTGTTTTGCAAGGGGGACGAACTATTCCGGTTGCTTTGCTCGTTAGTTTGTTTCACGGCGATGTTTCCTAGGGTCTCGGTGCTCCTACCACTTCTCCCAGTTTCCCGCCACCCTTTGTCTTCTGGAAGCCCGGAGGCATCGGCGGCTGCGTTTGTGCGGTTGGCTGCTCCGCACAGAATAGTCAGGTAATGAATTTCAGCGCTCAGGTCTTCACGGAACCCTATCCCCCTTCCTGCACAATTCAGTTAACTAGTATCAGTCGCCGACTTCCTGGGGTCCTTGTTACTCTGTAGGGGATCTTAGAAAATAGTGCTTTAAATCTGAAAAAAATAAATCCCAGACAGGTGAGATAACTTGCCCAAGGTCATAGTGCACCTGGACAGAGCTCTGATGACACGTCCGGTATGCTACACGCCGCGTCCAATTCCTCTTGTCACTTTCTACTTTCACTTTGTCCAACCGAAGTTATTTTATATTGCCTTCTAAAGCTGATTTGATTGTCTCTTCTTGCCTCCTTCATTTATTCTTTAGTTTATTATTGAAAACGCTTACCGCGTCAGTGATGATTGTAAACCCCGGATAAGGCAGTCATGTCATCTTGGAGCGTATAGTACCACCAGGTAGACAATTCAAGTACTATGTAATGAAATAATCACTGAGATACCATCAAAAACCAAGTAATCAGCATTTCAGAACACCTGTACCCACTTGTGGCACACCAGTGTGGCTTGGGCTTTAGTGAGCTCTGAGCTACATGACCTTGGGTTAAGTTCGTTCTCAGTTTCCTTATCTAAAGAATTGCGATAATACTAACCTTATAGAGTTGATGTGGGTATGAGAAAATTACGTAAATTACGTTGAAAATAGCAAATTACTGTCATGACTGTTAATAAGAAGCACATGGAAAGGGCTTGAATTTAAAAAATTTTAGGTGGTGCCAGCCACACCAAGGCCTGCAGGTTCAAACCCTGCCCCGGCCAGCTAAAACAATGACAACTGCAACGACAAAATAGCCGGGCATTGTGGCGGGCACCTGTAGTCCCACCTACTTGGGAGGCTGAGGCAAAAGAATCACTTAAGCCCAAGAGTTTGAAGTTCCTGTGAGCTGTGACGCCAAAGCACTCAGAGTGACAGCTTGAGACTCTATCTCAAAAAAAACCCCACAAAGTTTAAACATATAGCAGTTTTTTGTTATAGCTTTATTATTTTGCATTTTATTTTTTCTATAATGCATCTTTTTTTCAGGACAAGAAATAATATTCAAAGATATTTTGGCACTAGCAGTGTGATCCATAGCAAGAAAGATGAGCAGTCTGTTCCAACCAGTGAGATTTCCAAGGAGACTTCAGAGAGCCAAGACAGTATAAAGGAAAACAGGAAGAAAGACTTGTTAGGTATTATTAAAGGCATGAAAGTTGAATTAAGCGCAGTAAGTGTACAGACTACAAAACCATCAAAGAGAAGAACACTTAAAAGTTTGGGCACTACAATTGGCAGGCTTCAAAGAACAGCAGAACATGCCAAGAAGAGGTAAATTAAATTATAATTTGAATTTTTTTGAAACTTCAATAACTTTTTTTTTCCTTTTTACTAAAATAATTTCTAATTACAGTAGTTGGGAGATACTGAATTAATGAAGAATAAACATCAGCTTGCAAACACAGGGAATCTAATAATAATTACTTAAGGAGAGCTGCTATTTCATATGTATTTTAAAAAATAACAAAAGGATATCTGTACAATCTAGGAAAAGGAAAAGAGATGTGATCTGATTGAGAATGCCACACAGTGTCTTACATATTAATCCGTATTATTAACTGCCACTTAATTGCCTCTTTAAGCTGTTAATAATATAATTTACATCTTGATTTGAAGATAGCTTCATGTCTATAAAAGACTTGCTTATTTGAAATATTCCATCTTAAAAATTCCTTCTGGAGGCTGGGCATGGTGGCTCATGCCTATAATCCTAGTATTCTGGGAGGTAGAGGCAGGTGGATTGCCAGAGCTCATAGGTTCAAGACCAGCCTGAGCCAGAGCAAGACCTCGTCTCTAAAAATAACACCTCTGGGTGTTATGGTGGGAGGCTGAGGTGAGAGAATCGCTTGAGCTCAAGAGTTTGAGGTTGCTATAAGCTATGATGCCATGGCACTGTACTGAGGGTGACATAGTAAGACTCTGTCTCAAAAAAAAAAAAAAAAGAAATGGCATAATAAGCAACACTTTTACTTTCTCATTTGTTTTTCATTTTCTTTTTCAGAAATGAGACCCTGAGTCCTGAGCTGGTGGCAGCTGCATCTGCTGTTGCAGATTCCCTCCCTTTTGACAAACAGATGACCAAGTCAGATCTGCTTAGGCAGCTCCGACAGCATGAGGAAGACTCAAGGGCACAGAAAGATGAAGGGAGACCTAAAATTAGGTGAATGAATCAAATAATTATGTCAGTAATGTTTATATCTCAAAGGAAACCATTTTTCATGTGGCTGATGAGAAACATAATATGTATATATACATTTATATATAAAATATATCTCAAAAGTGGAATTTTAGCAATTGTCCATGGGGGGAAAATCGTAAATTCAGTAATGTTTGAAAACAACAGAATAAGTTTCATGAGAAATAAATTATTTTCACTTAAGTAGTTTGCCGCTTTTATGTACAGCCTGATAATCTTCAGACCTGTTACCTATATTTTTATCCTCTTTGTTTCTCATTACTTTACACCAGATGACACTGCTTGCCGCCTGCCTCCCACATGTAGTGAGTGGTGTCACTGTGTTTTGGAGAGTGATCTAGATCAGTCATTCTGAGTGAGCACATGTGCCAGATTTATCTCAGGAAGTAAAGAAAAATAGAGATGCGTGGACTGGTAGGCGAGAGACTCAAGGCAACAAATATAGCTAAATCTGAACTTTGATTTGTTGAATGTAGGTGACAGAGATGCAGATATTGATTGTACTTTCCTATTAGTTTCTTTGGATGTTTGTTTATTTTTCATAAGTGATACTTTTAATTTATGTTTTAAATGAAAATTATGAAGAACAACATCTTGAAAAGATAGAAGTAAACAAATCTTTTTTTTTTTTTTGAGACGGAGCCTCAAGCTGTCTCCCTGGGTAGAGTGCCATGGCATCAGAGCTCACAGCAACCTCCAACTCCTGGGCTCAAGCGAGTCTCCTGCCTCAGCCTCCCACGTAGCTGAGACTACAGGCTCCCGCCACAACACCCGGCCATTTCTTGGTTGCAGCCATCATTGTTGTTTGGTGGGCCGGACTGGGGATTCGAACCCGCTACCTTTGGTGTATGTGGCTGGCGCCTTAGCCACTTGAGCCACAGGCGCCGAGCTGAAGTAAACAAATCTTTTTTTTTTTTTTTTTTTTTTTGAGATGGAGCCTCAAGCTGTCCCCTTGGGTAGAGTGCCATGGCATCACAGCTCATAGCAACCTCCAACTCCTGGGCTCAAGCAAGTCTCCTGCCTCTGCCTCCCAAGTAGCTGGGACCACAGGCCCCTGCCACAACACCTGGCTATTTTTTGGTTGCAGCCATCATTGTTGTTTGGCGGGCCCAGGCTGGGGATTCGAACCTGCCACCTTAGGTGTACATGGCTGGCGCCTTAGCCGATTGAGCCACAGGCGCCGAGCCCCGAAGTAAACAAATCTTATGGTCTGTTAACATGAATGTTAATATGTGACACTTTTATTTAAGTGTAACTTTTTATGCTATATTAGTGCATAAAAGTAAATAATAAGTGAATAATACCAATCACCTGTTTAAAGAAGTTTATTACTGTTCTATAGCTAAGGTTTCTAATATACCTTTTTATGATTTCAGTTTTAGTAACATAGTGTCAGATATGAAAGTTGCCAGATCAGCTACAGCCAGAGTTAATACAAGACCAGAGCATCAGATTCAATTTGATGAAGGACTTGACAGTTACGTTGACCAAGAGAAGACTGCTAATCTCAGAAAAAGGTATTAGGCTTTGTAGTCTATTGGGTTTTTTGGTGTGATTTGTTTTTACATTAAATGTAATTATTGCTTGTGTGTATTACTGCTGATAGGTGTGTAATCGTTATAAATGCATTTATAGCTATATTCTTACTCTCTTGTACCATTTCCCAGAGAGGGACTGATGTTCTGGATTTAGTCCTAGATTTTTCCTTACCTTAAATCAAAATGGGCCCAGCCTTATATCTACCCATGCTGAATAGAGGTCCCCTGATTTAGAAGAAGTGGGACTTGCTGGGTTCTGAACAAATAAACGTTTTGCAGGAAGCACTGTTTTTCATTTGGAATACATGTATAAGTGCCTAACACTGTATGTTCTTATATCTTCTGTATCTCTACATGTAATCATCTTTCCTTATACTTACCCCACCATTTAAAAAAAAAAAAGGCCAGGTATGGTCACTCACACCTGTAATCCTAGCATTCTGGATGGCTGAGTCAAGGGGACTGCTTGAGCTCAGGAGTTTGAGACCAGCCTGAACAAGAAGCTCAGGCCCATCTCTACTAAAAACATAGAATAAAACTAGTTGGCGTCATGTAGGCACTTGTAGTCCCAGCTACTTGGGAGGCTTAAGGCAAAGAGGATCTCTTGAGCCCAAAGTTGGAGGTTGCTGTGAGCTATGATGACGCTATGACACTCTACCCAGGGCAACAGAGTGAGACTCTGTCTTAAAAAAGGGGGGAAGAAGGAAGGAAGTATGGAGAAACCTGGAAGAACTCAACCTAGACCTTCCATTTGATCCTGCAGTCCCATTACTGGGCATCTATCCAGAAGGAAAAAAAACTTTTTATTGTAAAGACACTTGTACTAGGCTGTTTATTGCAGCCCAATTTATAATTACTAAAATGTGGAAACAGACTAAATGTCCTTCAACCCAGCAATGGATTGGTAAGCTGCGGTATATGTATACCGTGGAATATTATTCAGCCATCAAAAATAATGGAGATTTTACAGCATTTATACTAACCTGGGTGGAGGTGGAACACATTATTCTTAGTGAGGCATCACAGGAATGGAGAAGTAAGAATCCTATGTATTCAAACTTTGATATGAAGACAATTAATGACAATTAATGACATGGTGGGGCATGGGGGAAGGGGAGACCAGACAGAGAAGGAGGGAGGGGGTGTGGGCAAGGGAAAAAAAATAGTGACTAATTTTCATATAAATTGTATTTAATTTTGACCAAAGTACATTACTTAAACATTAATTTTTAATTCAACACATTA
>CAUYQV010138696.1:0-19244 GCA_963574575.1 Galagoides demidoff
TGTTTTGATACAATGACTAAGCAAATGACATGAAATTTATGTTAACCAGCTTGATGAAAGTATTTCAAATTGTATATGAAAACAGTACAATGTACCCCATGTTTGCATTAATGTATACAGCTATCAATTAACAAAAAAAAAGAAATCAGATGATTGCTGCAGAAAAACATTGAGCAATAATAATAGTAATAATGCAAAGAAAGTAACATTCACACTGTCAGATAGAAGTATGTCCATTATAGAATACTTTGATCAGTTAACTTCTTATTATTTTGTTTTTTCCAAAGTCTCAAAAAATAGAAAATTTTGAAATTATCTTCTACTTTTATTTATAATTATCTTTTGCTTTTATTTATAAATATATTTTTTGAGACTCTGGATAAGATATTTGAATAAGTCCAAGCTTCACTCTCTTTTCTACAGTGGGGGTAAGGATAAGCTTAGAGTGGTCAACTCCCTGAACTCCCTAAGTCACCTACATGTACCACTCAAACACTGGTTACTATTATATTTAGCTATCATCATTATAACTGTTGTAATAATTATATGTCTCCTTATTAGTATTACAGTTAATCACATTGTTATAGTTACTTTATTAGCTATATGTCTGATTTCCTTTTAGTTTCATTTATGCTTGTAGGCTAAAAACATCACTTGCTTTGTTTGCCCATATGTCTTGCCTGAAGGAGTGGCAAGCTGGAGAAAATAAAACTCTAATCAGGGAAGCAAGCATGGAGCTCTCAGGCAGCTGCTCTGTGCAGTGCCAACACGCCAGTGGGCAGCATTCTGTCTCCAGTTTAAACGTACCTGCTGGGGTGGTGCTCTTGGGGGCCAATTCAGTTTGCATATCTGATGTAACCCATTGGTGATCAAGAATGCATTTAAAATTCAAATTTACATCATCCAGCGATGCCAATACCAATAGAATAACCATTTCTATCCTTATACGTGGTATCATAACAAGGATATGGGATTTCCGTTTAAAATAATACTTGACCTGTATGTCTATGGAGGAGTATTTGACAATCTGTTCTCGCATCAACGCTTGAGAATTTAAACTTTTATCATTTAAGATAAATGAAAAATTCCTCATTTAGTCTTATTAACTTCCCAGGGTACTGCTTGAGCTTCTGAGATTTCTGTGAATTATGTGAACAGGTTTTGATCTCTCTGAATAACAACCCACCTGGGAAATACACAGGGAACGGAGAGATTGGAGGCGCATGACAATGCCATGAGGTGGAAATAATTTGAAAACATTTCCTAAGGTTTTGGCTAGATGACTTAAACTAATTGGTAATTTCTTTCCTGAAATGTCAAATAACTGTGACACGTTAAAATGATGTGCTTGGTTTTCACCACTTGTGACGTTCCAGGCTCCAGCATCTGCTCGTGTGCCAGGATTGTGACTAATGCCTGCTGTTAGTGCTGCTGGGAAGGGATGCCATTCTTTGGGTATCTTTTCTTGGTAATTAAGAATATCTTCAAACTCACTGTCCATAGGGTGAAATTTTCCTTCCATGTCTATTCCCCTACCTAGGGCAAACACCTGATTTATGATCATTGCACAGTAGTAAAGACAATTATTATATAATCTCAGACCTTATAGAGCAAATTACCTCGTCAAAAAGGGAAGGTTTAGGAGTTCTGTCAGTTTAGTAAATATAACACAGGTTTTTAAGGGACCCAGTTGCAATGTTGAATGATATGAACAAAGTAATCTTATCCAAGAGTGTCTAAGATAGTTCAAACTAATCCGCTTTCCATCCCTACTGACTTTTATTTAAGAGACAAGTTCTCACTATGTCACCCAGGCGGGAGTGCAGTGACCAAGCATAGTTCACTGTGGCCTCCAACTTCGGGGGTGTAAGAGATTCTGTCTCAGCCTCTTGGTTAGCTGGGACTGCAGGTGTGGGCCACCATGTTCAGCTCATCTTTTTCTTATCTGTATTTAGTGAACAAGGTGTCACTCTTTTGCCCATATTAGTCTCCTGGCCTCAAGTGATCCTCCTGCCTCAGGCTCCTGAGTTGCTGGGATTATAGGCATGAGACATTTGCTTGGCTTTGCTGATTTTTTCTTAAATCAAGTGTGGTGGAAAGATCTTAAGATGCTCCTACCACACCGACTCGATTGGGGAACTCTGCAGAGCAAGGGACGGCTAGCAGCTTCTGGAAGCTGACGCTGGCCTTTGACTAAGAGGAGCAAAATCTGAAGCTCTTCCACCTGCAATTACAAACTGAAGGCTGACAGCAATTACGAAAATGAAGATGCAAACCCTTCCCTCATGTATCCTGCAAATGAGAACATGGCCCTAGGTGACGCTTGACTGCGACCATATCAGGCTCTAAGTCAGGTTAGCCATGTTTTAGACCCTTAACCCAGAGGAGCTGGTGGGTGCTATTTAAAGCCACCCCATTTGTGCTATCAAGAATGTGAACACAGCAGGTGTCTCTCATCAAAGGTGAATGACAGCCCCAGCTTCCTAACTGACCTCAAATTTGGTGACTTTAATTCATTCTCCTCTCTGTGATCACTGCTCCTTCTAGAACCGAATCTTATGTCACTGCCTGGAAATCCCCCAGTGACTCTACATACATCTTGAAGACCCTTCATCGCCTCTTGCCCAACTTCTCCTGCCTTCTGCTCACCACTTCACCCCCACCTCACGTGGCGTTTTACTCACAAACAACTTCATCATCTTTGCACATGTTCTATTCAATTCCCAGATGCCTTTCAATTTTCATGTAGGCATGACTTCCTAAATTTTGGTTATAAGCTTCTTCTATTTGCTACTGTAAAACCATAGGCTTAACATTATACTTATCAAAGTATTTATAATCAAATATGACTTTTGTATCGCTCTGACAGACTAAACACTTCTGGGGACAGGAGTTAAAACTTGTTTATCATTACATTTTCATACCCAACAAAATGGCTAGCGTGTAATAAGTAGCTTGCAAATGGAAGTTGTGTTTGTTTTCAAACTAAAAGTCGTGTACAAATCCCCACTGAACTGATTTATGCCCTGGTCTCCATTATATAATTATGACCGCTATCTTCCTTCTGTGGTTTGATTGGTACTTAACTGGTGGTTCCTAAATTTGTGGTATGTCAAGGATGTTCAATATTCAAATATTTGCACCTTTCTTTTTTATTTTTATTTATTTTATTTTTTTGCAGTTTCTGGCCGGGGCTGGGTTTGAACCTGCCACCTCTGGCATATGGGGCCAGCGCCCTACCGTTTTGAGCTACAGGTGCTGCCCTGATACCCACTGTATGAAGCTCTACAAAGGAGGACTGAGGAATCTGTTATTTGAACCAATACTCCGTGCAAATCTCTTGGTTCAGTAAGCTTGGACACAGTGATTTAAAACAGCTCCTACACACCTGATTCTTACCTATTGAGTTTAGGGCACCTGTACAGCTAATTAAATCAAAGCACATTAATTACCCTGTTGCTAGGAGTGTTCAGAACCTTCTCTGATGGCTTGCCCATGGTTTAACAGTGTGCTTTCTCTCCCCACAGCCACTTCCCAGAACTCGTTTATTCATTCACAGGTCATTGACTACTTCTTGGACCCGCCTTATTACCACTTTGGAGTTGGCCATAGCTGATCTTGACTCATTCGTTCTCCTTTGCTACTGACACACCAAAGTTCAGCCTTAACTCAACAAAGCCCCTCCCTTCTCAGAATGCAGCCTTCTCATGTGTACCGCGTCCGGGTGCTTCTGAGTCACAAAACAGCAATTCTTGTGGGAGCATAGATGCTGGAACAATGTAAAAAACATCTATTGCATTTTAAGTAAATGCAAGATTTTTATCACTTTCAAATATAATTTCCTCTCAGGGAATTTAAAAACATAGGTAAAGTAGGGAGCTAAATATTCCCCACAGTTCTAGAGAACAACAAATTCCTTTAGAAATAGAAAATTTACATGAATATTATTATTGTCATTTTTTCTTTTTTCACAGCAGCACCAGCTAGAATAGAGCTATAGACCCATTATAGACCTCAGGTCTTTAATTTCAATTTCAGGTCCCAAGTCCATACCTTACTAATGGGGCTACATTGGCAACAGACTTAATTGCTCAGCAACTTGATTTTCTCATCTGTTAAAATGGTTTTTTTTGAGACAGAGCCTCAAGCTGTCCCTCTGGGTAGAGTGCTGCGGCATCACAGCTCACAGCAACCTCCAACTCCTTGGCTCAAGCGAGTCTCCTGCCTCAGCCCCCCAAGTAGCTGGAAACACAGGTGCCTGCCATAATGCCTGGCTTTTTTTGTTATTGTTGTTGCAGCCATCATGGTTGTTTGGCAGGCCTGGGCTGGATTTGAATCTGCCACCTTAGGTGTATGTGGCTGGCGCCTTAGCCATTTGAGCCACAGGTGCCGAGCCATGTTAAAAAGGGTATTAACAGTAGTTTCTAAGTGTTTTCTTCTTTTTATTTTTAAATTTTGCTCTTTTGTTTTCAGAACTGGATAAAAATAACTAACCCTTCCCCCTCAAAATGGGTATTAGAATAATAGGGGTTTTCTGGTGAAAAATATAAAAATTGTTTAGGACAATATCTGGGGACACAGTAAGTGTGAATTTACTACTGAATAAAAAAATGCAAATAAGGCTGGGTGCGGTGGCTCTTGCCTGTAATACTAGCACTCCAGGAGGCTGAGGCAGGTGGATGGCTTAAGATCAGGTGTTCGAGACCAGCCTGAGCAAGAATGTGACCCTGTGTCTACTAAAGATAGAAAGACTGAGGCAAGAGGATTGCTTGAGTTTGAGGTTGCTCTGAGCTATGACACTGCAGCACTACCCAGGGTGACACAGTGAGACTCTGTCTTAAAAAACAACAACAGAAAAAGCAAGTAAAATGATGCCACACTGATTTTGCTGGCACTTTTAAGCCAGCTCACACCAGTTAAAAAAATAAGATAGAAGTCATTAACTTGCAACCAAGATTCAAAAGTGGTGTTGGATTGCACCTGTCCTTGGTCAGGGATCTGGTTCCTTTGCTCATGGCACTACCCTTTTTTTGTATGCACATTTGTCTTTAGGATGGCTCCTCTAGAAAATGATGACAACCAGGAAAAGTAAATAGAAGATTTTCAGTAATTTTTTAGGATGAAGAGGGAGAATGGTATCTGTTCTCTCTTTTTTAAAGGAATAATGTAGAATTTTTCCATACAACTCCAGTATTCCCATTTTTGAAAGGGGTACTAGCCTATTCTAGAGGGAATCAGTGATAATGTGGGATAGTATTTTCCTATGAAATACGGTTTATTCTTGATGTGAGGTCACTTACGAAAACTACTCTGCTATTTCTCATCAGAGGAGAGAATATTAGGAAGCTAACTACAGTATTCACTACTCTTTATTTTTAAATTATAAAATAAAGATGGATTAAATTATTGGTAACATTCTAGCTAATATTCTTGGTTTTGTACCACAGAGCAGAGATTCTTAACCATGTTTTATCCATAGGCTCTTTGGAAACCTGCAGAAACCTATGGACATCTCAAATAACTACAAAGGCAAAGAGGCTGTATCAGAGTTATCGAAACCCCAAATATTATATATAGTAACATTTGTGCTCATTGGTAACATTATGTAATAGTAAACAGTATAACTTTGAAGTACTGATGAGAGTAAATAGTAGTTTGAGATCTCTAATTGTGATTATATACACTGCTAATAATATAGATTTTGCCTACAAGAATAACTGTAGAAAATTATGAATTTTATCTAGAAATTAATAACAATAAAGATGTAATTATTTTTTATACTTTCGTCCATCAATCTTCTGACATCTATCTACGGACCCCTTGGGACTCCTGGGACTCCAGATTAAATTGTCAGAGTGCACTGTCTTGGGAAATCAAGAAAAATCTATAACACGAAAGATTACAAGCTCAGAAATTCAGTTGTAATTCTCTTAAAGCGCTGACCACAATTTTCTCCTAATCTAATTGTGGAGATGTGCGATGTACTTTGATAAATAGGTTGCTAGCTTCTTAAAAGATAAAACCATGTCGTTCGTAGCTTTTACTTACAGCAATATTTTTAAAACGGACCCTACAGCAAAGTGTATTGGGAGATTAAAAAAATGCAAATGCTTCTCACTCACCCTGGACTTCTGTAATCAGAATGTCTTCATGGAGACCTGGAAATCTGTATTTCTAAAGGCTTCCAAGATTGTGTAGATGCAGTTAGCTTTTACCACGTTGATGACTCACATTAGGACGCCACTCTCATTTAGCACCTGGCATAATGCCTTGTACGAAATTACATCCTCAGTAAGTGGTTAGCAATTTAAATGAGAGAAAAAACTAGAACATATCAAAGGAAATTTACATTCAGAAACACCACTGCCAAAACAAAACAAAAAAGCAAAACCCCCCAAACAAAACAAAAAAAACCTCTCTCAGTCAAATAGGACCAAAAAATGCCCTTAAGAAGTTTTCATGCCTTTTAGTGTTAATTATTATTATTATTATTTTTGAGATAGAGCCTCAAGCTGTCCCCCTAGGTAGAGTGCTGTGGCATCATAGCTCACAGCAACCTCCAACTCCTGGGCTCAAGTGAGTCTCCTGCCTCAGCCTCCCAAGTAGCTGGGACCACAGGCGCATGCCACAACGCCCGGCTATTTTTTGGCTGCAGCCGTCATTGTTGTTTGGCGGGCCCGGGCTGGATTCGAACCTGCCACCTTGGGTATATGTGGCTGGTGCCTTAGCCACTTGAGCCACAGGCGCTGAGCCAGTGTTAATTATTAATAACAAAATTATAGTTGAATATATATTCTCTGACTCTTACGTAAGAATTCTTGATGCAAATTGTTCCTACAATTCAGTGTCAGAGAAATTTTAATTTCTCTCAGGGACCACTATGATCTTTTTATTATTGTCAGAATAATGTGAAATTTGGGAAGCTTCTACATGATTCACCAGGATTGGTAGTAGGAGGTGGACGAGAGGTGGCACTAGCCCTTGTGTTACTGTGACAGAAGGTGTGGAAGAGTCATCAACCACAACTATTCTGACCTTGACACTGAACCATGACCAGTGGATTTTGGGACCCAAATTTCAGGTATATGCATTCCCAGTTCCATTGTGTTTTTTAAACTTGGAGTTCTGGAACACAAGAGAATTTTTGCTGGGAAGACTCCCTAACAAACTGTGGGTTAGTTATGTGAAGATTTATTTAAAAATCAATGTCTATATGTTACAAATTAACTGTAGCTAAAGTATGTCCTTGTAGACATATTCTTTGTGCCTGTTGACCAACAAAAATACTCTTGATGCACAATAAATCCTTCCTTACTGGGGCGGTGCCTGTGGCTCAAGGAGTAGGGTGCCAGCCCCATATGCCGAGGGTGATGGGTTCAAACCCAGCCCCAGCCAAAAACTGCAAAAAATAAATAAATAAATAAATAAATCCTTCCGTACCAAGGGGTGAAAACTTGCCTTTACTGTTGATGTCCAGAACCGTTGACTTTGATTTTATCTTCCCCTCTTTATTTTGTACTATTTGCTTTTGTCTGTTAGTTAAGGACCGTGTTGTTTCTGCTTTGTTGAGTTCCACAATTCTCTAAATTCCTGTGCATTTTCTCATAGTTAATTATAGCTCAAAACTATGCCATCACAATTCAATATTCTCTCTTTTTTTTTTTACAATTCAATATTCTCGTTGCCTTTTTTCCTGCTGAACTCCACCTATTGCTCCTTTACTCTCCCGATGCTTCCCACTTATCCTAGGTTTCTATCTCCCTTTCCTCCTTTCTTGTTTTTTTTTGCAGTTTTTGGCCGGGACTGGGCCTGAACCCACCACCTCCTGTATATGGGGCAGGAGCCCCACTCCTTTGAGCTACAGGTGCTGCCCTGCTCCATTCTTTTTGCTTACATTTTCAAGGTTATACATTGACAGTCTGCAACTTTCACGTCAAACCAATCTTAGGCATACCTTCCTTTTAATAAACCCCATCTCCAAAGGCCCGTAAATGTTGGATAAGTATCCAGTATCTAACAAAAAACTTTCAACCAATGTCACTTCCACCAGGGAGACTTCCTGGATAACTTACAGATTAAAATTATTCAGTCACAAACAAGAAGATCTAAGCATGAGTAATTTAAGCACAACTGAAATTATGGGATGACTTAGACTTCTCAGAATTTATCATTAGGGAAAATGTGTTGGAGTCTATGAAAGCAGAAGGCTCAGCGACTATCTTGTAACAGAAACTATTTGCTTTGGCTGCTTCATGGGGATGAATCATGAATTCCAATTGCTTCTTCTATATTTGTGATACTCACAAGACATATGCTGTGGGAGAAAGCGGCTGATTAGCTGAGCTAAGCTAATACATCCATGCCCTGAATTAATTGGGCCATGAAAAGAAAGAACTTGAATCTGTTCCTTTCAGTAGTATGAGTCAGGTGTCCGAATTTACCATTCCACCAATACTCAGTGGGAAGATAATTCTCTAGAAGGACATCCCGGAGCTTTAAAAGGAAGGGAGACTAAAACAAGAGTTTTTAAAATTACAGTTGTCCACGTCTAACTTATTTTTAGTTTGTATTTTATAAGTTATTTAAATGTACTTTCTAATTGTTCCCTTCACATCACTTATTGTGTTACACTTGCCTGTTCTTACTGGATTCTAAACCGTGGAAGGGCAAAGTCTATGCTTGTTCTGTATATTGTCTCATGGGCCGTCCTCTAGATTGAGCACAGGGCTGGGCCCATATAATGAATAAATGTGAAAAAATAAAGAAATGTTTTGATAAATTTGATTAAAGTTGTTGTGTTGCCAGTTACTACTTTTATGTGGCAATAGGAAAAGTAGTACCTCAAATACACCCATCAGAAATGGAAATGTATTGGTTCATATGACTGGAAAGGTCAGAGGTAAATGACATTCAGGTATCACCAAAGACTGGGTTTCCTCCCTCAGGCCAGCCCAGCCTTCTGCTTGCTCACCATTTCCTTAGTGATTATTTCTCCACGGTCTTGCCGTGTTTCAAATTGTTACCAGAAGCATGGATGTCGTTCTTTTATGTCCAGTAGACAAAATGATCGAGTTCCTGGTACAAGGCTGAGGAAAATCACTGCTTTATTTCCTGGGTTGGTCACTTGCCTCTTCCTACACTGACTCGCTTGTCCAGTCACAGGCAACAAGCTTATTTTTAGCCTGCCACAAGGATTGAAGTGCGTTTTCCTGGTTCTACTGTACGTCCTGAAATAATTGGGACATAGGAAGGGAAGATCTCTGGAGAAGCCACCAACAAACATATCCCTAGTTAAGCTTCATGGCCAACATGGCCAGTAACAGCCATATACTGACTTTTTTGGGGGGAGGGCAAGTACCATCCAATCCCATGAGCTATCCATTGTTCTAATTCATATGCTATTCTTCCCTTTAGAGTCGTAGAAAGACTTTAAAATCTTGTTTTTCTTTTTGTTGTTGTTGTTGTTGTTGAAGGGGGAACAAAAATGAAACAAAACCAGAAATATTTCTATTTCTGTACAGTCAAGAAGATTTTACCACGTCACTCTAGATCGTTCTATGACAGTTCTGTGTTTCCCCCTGCGTTTCTCTTTGCCATGTCTGGCTGACGGAGAGGGCAGGCAAACCTCTACTCTCCTCAGAGGTTGTCCAGAGACACAGCAAAGGCTCTTCAGTCTTAGTCCTTTGTAAAAGCCTACACTACTTCCCCTCAATTCCCACAACTACAATTTGGTTTTGCTGACAATTATGGAGAGTGATGTACTAAGCCAAGAAAAGAAAGAGACAGCTGAAATAGCTTTTTGCTAAATCCCCAGAAGCTTTTATATATGCCTCTTCAAGTGAGAAAAAAATATAGAGAGGAAAGCTTTCTAGAGGATGTTCTAACAGCCCCCACTTATCGAAATACCATAAAATGTATTGGTTTCTCCAGGGTTGTTAATGAAGTACAGCATTTAACCAATTCGCTGTCTTACTCTTCACTTGTTAGAGCCCTCTTATCTATTTTTTGTTATTGGGAAGAATCGGTGTATTTTCAAAACACTAACTTAGGCACCTTCCCGTCATTTCTCCTCTTTGACAGCATCTAGAAAGTAGTTTCTCATTCAATAAAGGCATCATGGGGTGACAGATATAGGACGTATGATATTAGTATAAATTACCCTAATTAAATCAAGCATACTTAAAAGCCCAACTCATGTCTAAAGCAAGGTGCTGCCAAATACTTTAGGCTTTTAATATGAGTGACATACCACCTCAAAAAGTCCCCTGCTTCTTAAAATGTTCTAGTTGTGCAGAATGAAAATTTGGGGGAAGATAAATCATTTCTTTTTCACCATTTACTTTGTGCCAAACGCAGTACAAATCCTGCCAGAGACCCAAAGAGGCTTTTAACGAGTGGACTATTGTTAATGGATTTTTAAAGTTGCCTTGACCTAGAATCGATATTTTACTAGATTTGAATTCAGTTCTAGAGGTTAAAGTGTGAATTTTTACCCTGCGATTTGTTTAGACATCTTTTTGAAATTCTAAGTAAAGATCAAAACCATGTCAGAGCTTTAAAATAGTCAGTAGAATCCAGAAAGTACCACATGGCATGCAGAAGGCTAGATGTTTGGTCTGCATTTATCAAAAGCCAGTAACATTTTAGCCTAAAGAGGTTGATTTTCTGAGTAGAAACATGTATTTTTCTTCATGCAAACAATGTTCCGCATCTGTTTTCAGGCTTTAATTTTCTTTTCCCAGCTTGTTTACTTTTTTTTTTTCCTCTTTGGTTTTTCACCTAAAAATCAATGATCCCTAAGGATTTGTCAATGGATTTTTCTCTTCCCTTAAGCAAGGAGCCTTAATCAGATTTACTGTGTTTTTTTTTCATGCTCATTCTATCTTTCACACAGACAGCAAGATTTCTAAAACTATTGTTTTAGAAATCTGGCAAGTATAGATTGTGATCGTATTGCAATGGGCCTGTGAACATTCTCAGGAATCAGAGTGCTTCTTGCTGAATAGCACTTGAGGAATGATTACCATGTTGCAGATTAGAAGGGAAACGCTTCTTAAGGCAACAAAATATCATTACAATGTGTTAATTTCCTCACACATTGTTTCTTAAATGTAACACCGGCATTAAGGACTTCTGAGTGAAACTATCCTATGAATTCCTGAAGGATGCTTCTGCCCTTTCTGAGGGCTCACCAGAAACTTTTAAAATAGTTTGTATATTTATAATTTAATAGTAATAAGGGATGTTGAATGTCCAGAGATTTCATTCAGAAATGGTAAGAGATGGAGACTTTGAGGGCCGACTATTATATTCTACTTTCTGCCAAATATTCTTGTACTTCCCTTCAATTTTTTTTTGTCTTTTCCATGTTATTTGCAGGTAATATATTTTATGGGGCTTTTTGGTATTCTTTATCACAATACTGCTGCTTTGGGGTTGCCTGTGGAAGATGTGCTATCAATTCTTCCCACCCCAAATTTCTGTTGATGTGAAGACCAAGGATGGCCCACATGTTCTAAGACAGTATGAAAAGATTCACGTAATGAGTCTTTCTGGGGAGAAAAGGGCAGATTCCCAAGTTGGTCTGGGATGGCTTCAACAAAGAGATGAATAATAGCTACTGTCTTTAACGTGGTTAGGGAGTGGGGCCAGGCGAAGCATCCTGTGCACTGCCCAGCCCAAAGTTTGTGTGGTCTGAACTTCACCCCAGCACCCAGAAAGGGAGTGCCTGGGTCTTCGTATGGCCTTGTGCAGAAATACAGCTGGAGGGAAAGGGGCTGGGGGAAGGCCTAAAGCTTTCTGTATTCAAATGTTGAAAATGGAATGAGCCTTGTTATTATAATTGTTCTAAATGAAAGTCACTTTTCATAAATTAAAAAAAAAATTTTTAAGAAGTTAAAAGTTAATTATATGGAGCTTGCTGGGCTTTCTTTCTTTCTTTTTTTAGAAAACATTTTGTCATAATCTCATACTGCAGAAAGGCTGGTTGAGACGAAGCCCAGGCTCTGGGTTTCATACCTTTCTTCCCTCCAGGAGTCCTCAGGTGACATCGTGCAGAAGAGCCAGAATGGATGCTTGCTGCTCTGAGGTCTCTCTAATGCATCCCCCGCCCTGGCTCTCCTGCCTTTCTGACACGTGCTGCTTTCTCTCCTAGGGGAGCTGCCTACATTGCTACCCTGGTGTGACCAGTCTTTTCCAACCCCCTGACCTCCATGGCTTTCTGGGCTTCCATTTCTTGAAATGTGCTCAGTTTATTTAGAGGGGTTATCTACTGACAGTGCTCTTGTCCCCCCTTTTCTACCCATACCTGAGCTTTCTCTTTGTCCGCATTGGGGTTGTAGGGAATATGGAGTGTTATAGGAAGGTGCTGAGTCAGGTCACAGGTAGCGCCTCACATTAAACCTGGGGTCACTCCCCTCTCCACAGTCCATTGCTTGCTGTCCAACTCAGCTTTTTCTTTTGCCTGATTCGTACTTTTTTTTCCCCCTGAGATCCTTCTTCCTTCTATGCAACCCCCTTCCAAACTGGCTTCCATGGAGGCTCCTAGACAATCAGACTTTCATGGGTTGTGTTCAAGTTTCTTATCCACCGGACTCCTGAGCCTCAGGCAAGTCGAGAATGTGGCAGAACATCTATTTTCATGTCCCTGCATGTTCTGTGACATGAAAATGAGAAACTGTCAAAATAGATGAAGAGGTAAAAACATACCCAAAGTAACGGTATAAAGTTCAGTGGAAATGTTTTTTAAAAAGGGAGGTGAAGCATTGATAGATGAACTAAAATGAGGTCATAGAACTGATAAAACTGGGCAAAGTAAAGGTCTTGGCTGACCTTGAATATCAGCATTTGAGTGAGTTTGGGGAATAAAATACTTCTTAATGTGTGTTCAAGTGAGAATAGGAAGAGAGGAAGCAGAGAGGGTTAAATAACAACAGCATTTCTAAGGAATTTTGCTGTGCGAGGAGGGCAGAAATGATAGATAAGAGAGACACAGTGAGAAGCGGGGGGAGAGAGAGAGAGGGAGAGATCGATAGATAGATATCCTTGCATTGCAAAGACAAAGGTTTTGAGTAATAAAAATGGGGCATGATTCATGGTGGGGGGCTGACCTTAGAGAGACGCATGAATCATTCTTTCATTGTAACAGGAGGGAAGGCAGAAGAAATAGGGACATGAGGACAGATGTCTGTTTTGTGGTTAAGTACTAGAGGAAGGAATTCTCCCTTGATTACTTCCATTTTCATAGTGAAATAAAAAACAAGTCACTAGTGTCTACTCAGGCTTATGCGGTGGGTATATAGTTCATGTCATCCTTTGGGTTAAAGTCTTCCCAATTATTACCCTTTAGGTCAGAATTCTCTGTATAGGAAGCTGCACCCCAGAATGTGAGGAAGATGTGCTTGAGTCAGGTGTGCCCAGGTCAGAGACTGGAAATTCCTGACTCAGTGCCTGTGGTCATCCTGTAGTTAAAACATTTTCAGATTTATTTTTTATTATTTAAATATCAGAAAATTATTTACTTAAAACATAAATTTCATACTTCTCTTTTTAAAACATGGATTGCCTAGCAGAGATACATTCCTACATAAGCATAGTAGGGTAAAGTTGAATGTCCCTTTAAACAGGCCACTCTGATTTGTTCTAGTCTCTGGGAACACTTCCATCTTTATTGTATCATTGGCCTGACTAATTCCCTCAGATTTCTTCTTAGCTCCTGTAAAGGATTTGAAATTGAGGTACAGGCTTTGTATGCTAGCACACCAGGGGGCATCATTCCTACTGTGGCTTCTATGAAGGTGCCCCCTTACAGTCACACCCTATGAAGATCTGTGGTCCAATAAATATTTGCAGTTCTTTTCGTGAGGCCCATATTGATTTAGACAGCCAATGAACACTCCTAATAGAACAGTTCTCCTACCTAAGTTTATTGTTGTGCATTGTTCTTAAGAAAAGGTTCTGGTATGCTACTTTTCTTCAGAGCCGGTAATGGGTTGAATTGTCCCCCCAAATGGATGTCCAAGTCCTAACCCTGTGATCCTCTTAGGAAATAGGCTCTTTACAGATATAATTAAGATGTACGTTAAGTCATATTGGATTAGGTTGGTCCCTAGATACAATGGTTAATATCCTTATAAGAAGGGACATGGAGACACAGAGAAACAGGGACATCGATAAACTTACAGGGAAGAAGGCCCTGAGACTACTGAAGGCCAAGATTTGATAGATGAGGCCACAGATTGCTGGCAACCACCAGAAACTAGCAGGAGGCAGAAAAGGATTCTTTCCTTTCTACATTGGTTTCATATTAGTATTGAGTACATCGGATACTTGTTTTTTCCAAATACAAGTCTAGACTGGCGAGGAGGAGGGGAGAGGAGAAAGGGGAGGGAAAGTAGGGCAGGAGATTGGTGTAATCTCACCTAATGAGCACACTGTGAGGGTGTTCAGCATGCCCCCTGGTGAAGGGCTCACTTACAACCTGAACTTTAGATACGAAAGCAATGTAACCTAAACATTTGTACACTCTTATCAATCTGAAATTTAAAAAATTGTACACAAAAGACTGGGAATAATAGATGCTGGTGAGAATGTGGTAAAAGGGGAACCTTTTGTACACTGTGGTGGGGAAACAAATTAGAGAAGTGACTCCAGGAGAACAGTATGGAGGTTCCTCAAAATACTAAACATAGAACTACCATAAGGTCCAGTGATTGTGGATATAGACCTTGAAGAAAATATGTCAATATATCCAAGAGGTATCTATACGCCCATGTTGATAGCAGCGTTATTCACGATAGCCAAAATATGGGATCAACTTAAGTTTCTATCAATGCATGAATGGATATAGAGAATGGGGTGCACATGCACGATAAAATATTATTCAGCCATAATAAAAAAAAAACAAACCAAATTCTTTCCTATGGTCTTCAAAGTGAGTATGGGCTGATGTCATCTTTGATTTCGGATTTCAAACTCCAGAATCTGGTAATTTCCGATAGCCTCAGGAAACTAGTACAGGACTCATCCATGTATGATGTTCTCCATTACTTTTTTTCTAAGACACTTTGGAAGCTTTTTAGCATTCAGTATTTATACTTTATCTTTTTATTTGAAAGAGCTTTCATTTTTCAGGATTAAAGAAGGATCTTTCACTGAATTATGCTTTGCCTTTTAAACTCCCTAGGCGATCCATACTGACTTATTTTTCTCCAGTGTAATTAGTATATGTCTTTAGGCCCTATGTTATATACCTGCAGAATTTTAAACCTATGAGGTACCCCGCTGTGTTCTTTAACTTTTGGACCGTAAAATGTATAATTGTGCCATCCACTGATTAAGAGTCGAGCTTCATTGTTTTAGTATATTTAGGGAAGACTAGAAGTGATTGTAGTTAAGTATTATTTTTTGTGGATAAAGACCTGAACCATCAAGATTAGTTATTTGGTAAAAAAAAAAAAAACAGAAACAAACAAACAAAAAATGGCATCTAACAGCCTTTGACTAGATATAGAATTTATGTTAGAAAAAGGATATTGTCCTACTTAGAGGAAAGAAATAAAAAGTGACATTCATAAAATGCTTATCTAAAACTTTTATGTGCAAAATTAATTTTTTTTGGTTCCAAACATCCGAGCAGTAGCAATATCTTCTTTCAAATAGTTTGGAGTATCACTCATAAAGACAGCAATAAGATAAGATAAATCGTAGACATAAATGTTGTAGTAAGTGTCTTGCTCTAAGTGATGAAAATGAGAACCATAGAGAGACCCTTCCTTTCCAGGGAACAGTGATTCTTTTAATTTTTCACACAAACCATATATTCTTGGTCCAATCATAAAGTAAATCATGCAAAAACAAATGCACCATACATGGGGTTTTGTGAATTTCAATTATGTGATGGATTACATGAAAAAGATACGAACATTTTATGAATTTAACATTTTGATAACTGGGAAATTAATTGCGAGATGAAAGTCTCTCTTCCAAATGGATGACTTCATTAAAACACTTAATAATCTCTATCTCATTGAAATATAGTCCACTGTTAAAAATTTTCTGAATAATTAAACTGCTATAATGGTTGCAAAGCTCTCTATTTTCTATTATTTTTCAAAATGGGTATATTAAATTAAATGCTGTAGCTTTAAGTATATGAATGTCTACCCCTAATGGAGAAATGATTTTCCAAAATCCGAAGTCAGCTTTCTCAACAAAGATAATCAAATCATGGATATGTTATTTTTGGTAATAACACATACAGTTACTTTTCAGAGATGTGTTAATATTCAGCCTAGAGCAATAAATTGTTAGTATAGTACAAAGCTAAATCCTTTCATATTTAAAAACTATTAATATTTCTTTACTACCATAGGGATTTTTTTTTAAAGCTACAGACTCTTTTTACTACTGACTTTCCACTGAGGAAGCTGCGATTGAAGAACTGTAGAGAAATATTCTACTCCTGATACGCTTACTGTTTTCATTAACAACCCTGATAGTAAAGTATCTCAGGAACCGAAAAAAAAATATCCAATGGACTCAGTACTACTGTGAAACCAATTTATAATCACTCACACAGGCATGTGAAAAATGCAACACAACTATAGCCTAGGATGAAGGAGGGAAAGGCAGGGAGAGGGGAAGGGAGGGGATTGGGTCGATAGAGGGAGGGATAGTAGGGGGACCACACCTATGGAGCATATTGCAAGTGCAAGTTGGATCCATCAGGTGTAGAGCACAAATGTCTTAATTCTGTAATTGGGTAAAAGTGGAGAAGGCTGTGTTGTTTGGTAGGATGTAAACACTCCAATTTGTGCAAATAATCAACACATTGAATCCCATAATGGCATAAATGTGTTTATGATCTATGTACAAATGACTGAATAATAAAAACAACAACAACAACAACAAAAAAAAAACCCAGAAAAAACCCCAACCCTGATAATACCATCCTATCTAGCTGTGAATCACTAACAGTTAAAATGCATAATAACTAATTCTGCTTCCATGGTATCACTTCATGAATTAGAACCACCTAATTCCATTCATTCAGTTCACTCTAAGTGTGATATGTTAGAACTTTAATACTCCATGAACAGAAAGGCAACAGTCAGTGAGAAAGTGTTTATTTTTTATTCCTCAAATAACTTAGTGCCTACTATGTTTCCAACATCAGTGATATAGCAGTGAGCAAGACTTGAAGATTCATCATGCTTATTGTCTATAGAAAAATGAACATATCTACACAATAGATTTTGTTTTTCTAAGTTTTTATTATATATATTAGATGGGGCAGATGTAAAGTCTGGCCACGTTAAGACTTTTTGTCCTCCTTGCTTCTAATGGATCTGGCAGGTTCATCATTTTGCCTTTGTGCTAAATTTATATATGTACATTTTTTACAAAATTACCCTTAATTAGTTCCTCCCCCCATTTTCCTTGCCACTGCTATTGGCACTAAACTCTGGCAGATGTGTGACTTGGCCATTTTGTCTCCATGTCCCACTGGCAGTCACCTGCTTGGGGGTTGGAGCCACTGTGGTTCTGAGCCTGGTGCAGCAGTTTCCTGACCTTTAGGTTGCAGTTTGTTGCTATGTGATCTAAAGAACTAGTAAGTATGGTGTGGATGTGGAGAAAAGGGAACACTTCTACACTGCTGGTGGGAATGCAAATTAATTCATTCCTTTTGGAAAGACATCTGGAAAACACTGAGAGAACTAAAAATAGACTTGCCATTTGATACTGCAATTCCTTTAGATATATATCCAGAAGAACAAAAATCAAATTACAATGAAGATATTTGTATCAGAATGTTTATTGCAACCCAGTTCATAATTGCTAGGTCATGGAAGAAGCCCAAATGCCCATCGACCCACGAATGGATCAATAAATTGTGGTAAATGTATGCCATGGAATACTATGCAACCCTAAAGAAGGATGGAGACTTTACCTCCTTCATGTTTATATGGATATAATTGGAAAATGTTCTTCTTAGCAAAGTATCTCAAGAATGGGAGAAAAAGTATCCAATGTACACAGCCCTATTTTGAAACTAATTCATAGCTTTTATAGGAATGTCATAACCTAATTATAGCCTTAGAATATGGGACGGGGGTGGGAGGGGCAGGTAAGGAAGGTGGATAGGGGGAGGGAGGGTGATTGGTGGGGTCACCTCTATGGTTTATCTTACAAGGGTATAAGTGAATCTTTCTAAAAGCAGAGTATGAATGTTTTAACTCAATAAGTAAGAAAATTACATGAAGGTTATGTTAACCAGTTTGATGAGAGTATTTCAAAATGTATATGAAAACAGCATACTGTACCCTACAATTTCATTAATGTACACAGTTATGCTATAAGAAATAAAAAAATAAAGAGTTAGTTTTTTTGGCTCCTTTTGTATAGTAAGATAAGTTTGAAGATGATATTCAATTAAATTCATTTGATTCAGTAATAGCTAACCCTATAATAGCTTCTCTCCTCCTGGGAAGGTTCCTGGAGAAGATACACAAAAATGAAATATGAAATCAATGTACTACTTAATGATTATTGGGTGCCTGACCTAAACCATCATCTGGTAAACTGAATTGGAAGATATAGCTCTTGTGTAAGAATAAAGCCCTAAAGTACACCTGTTGTCCCAAATCCCAAGGTTGAAACTTTGTATATTACCAGTTCCTGGTTTTCCCTGCAGGCAGAAGACTAGCACATATAAATCCACAATCCACAGCTATGCCTCAGTATGGAATAGAGAGGTCTCAAAATGTAAAATACTATGAAGAATGAAACACCTTTTCATTCTGGTTTTGTTTTTATTTAGGTAGAGAAACAGTATTATTCAACACTATCTTTGCACTATATGATACAGGTAATTACTGTATGGCCCATTATTGAGTAGAACTGCTGCTATAATATCCTACAAAGTAGATGCACAATATGTACTCTAAATAATCCTCTGGGGGACAAACCACAACCTGTTTATTGATCAGGAAGACCAAATTTCTATCTCAGCCACATCTCACCTTGTAACTAAAGGGCCTGAAATGTGCTGAGGGACCCTCCTCACTGGCCTATAAGCTTTCAGCTAAGAGAGGAATGCTGGCGGTAGTTATTCTGGGAAATGATTAATTAAAACCCTTTCCTGGCAGTTCCATTAATATCAACACAACATGGCAGAGATATTGACACAGTGAGAAAACATTGCCTTCAACAATAGGACTTTGTTGATAAAACAGTGCAATGTC
>CAUYQV010138697.1:0-37219 GCA_963574575.1 Galagoides demidoff
GAACTAGAATATAAATGTTTTGATACAACAACTAAGCAAATGACATGAAATCTATGTTAACCAGCTTGATGAAAGTATTTCAAATTGTATATGAAAACAGTACACTGTACCCCATGTTTGCATTAATGTATACAGCTATCAATTAATAAAAAAAGAGAGAAAAAAAGAAACTTTTTTTCCAAAACTTGAGGTGCTCAAAAGGCTCATGGCGTCAGAATTACCCAGGTCATGAGAGATAGTTAACCCTATCTCCCTGCTTACACACGGGCTACCATGAATTGTCATGGAAGGCACATTGTACCGTCCTATTGAAGTTGGCATTTTTTTTTTCCTTGAGACAGAATCTGAGTCCTTCCCCCTGGGTAGAGTGCCATGACGTCATTGTAGATAACTGCAATCACAAACTCCTGGGTTCAACAGTTCCTATTGCCTCAGGCTCCTGATCATCTGGGATTTCAGGTGCACCCCAATAGTGCCCAGTTCCTGTGGACCACCTGGTTTTGCCTCCCAGACTGTTAGGAATAAAGGGGTGAGCCACCACTCCAGACATGGAAGTTGGGATATTTTTCAAACTATGTTTCCTGGCCAGCAGTGGTGCTTCATACTTGTCATCTTGGAACTTTGTGAGGCCCAGTCA
Organism: Galagoides demidoff; assembly: GCA_963574575.1. Taxonomy (NCBI): domain Eukaryota; kingdom Metazoa; phylum Chordata; class Mammalia; order Primates; family Galagidae; genus Galagoides; species Galagoides demidoff. The sequence goes on from CAUYQV010138697.1 coordinate 638, forward strand.
GATGGATTGTCTGACCTTTTGAATTGGATACCAGCCTGAGCACCAGTGAGATCCTCATCTCTGAAGAATAAAAAATGCCCAGATATTATGCAGGCACCTGGAGTTCCAGCTGAGGGGATAGGTTCGCTTGATGATAACACAGGAAGATTGCTGTGAGTTATGATACCAATGCACTCAAATAAGGGCAACAAAATGAGACTCTGTCTCAATACATAAATGGAGAAAAGAATTAATAGGGACTTAGCTTACTTTTTACTATGTTTGTAGTTTTGAAATTTGACCACTAGATTAGGTGTCAACTAAAGAATTTATTCTCTCATGGGGAAATTGTATTCATAAAACCTGCAATAGTCGAGCCTTTGGATTTCATGTAACTGTGATCCTTTGATATTCTACATTCTTGTAGTGACTGAAACCTACCCATACAGTGAATTCTTGCCTCAAATCAGGTTTTTCATATGCACACACAAAAAATCCAGAATATACCCTCCATCTCTTCTCTTGGTATCTGAGCCAATATTCCCTTGCCCCAATCAGTCTGCGGCCAGGGACCAGATAGCTCCAGACAACCTCTACCCAGCACATCACATCAACTGGAAATATGGTAAGGATGCAGTACCAAACCCATGTTTCCTGAATCATTGATCCTCCCCACAGAGGCTATAATAAATCTCCTTTATGTAGTCCCCTATTCCACGTACCTACTAACCTCTCCCTGTACATTTGTTCTTGGGAACTCTGCATACAAATTTTCTTCTTTCTATCTATCTTTTTTCTTTTTTTCAAGTAGCATTATTTTATTTTATTTTTATTAAAAATATAGTTGTGTACATTAATACTATCATGGGGTACAGTGTGTTGTTTCCATATACAATTGAAATAGTTACATCCAATTGGACAACATAGCCTTCATGTCATTCTCATAGTTGTTGTGTTAAGACATTTATATTCCACATTTAGAAAGATTCACTCTGGTTCCTCTTCAGATCATATAAATCTTTCACCTTTTTTTCTATCTATCTTTTATCATTTTTCATACGACAGACTCTTACTCCATTGCCAAGGCTAGAGTGACATGGTCTCAGCCTAGCACACAGCAAAATCAAACTCTTGTCTTTAAGGGATCCATTTTCCTGAGCCTCTGGAATAGCTGCAACTACAGGAAAGTGCCACAAGGCTTGGATAACATTTCTATCTCAGTGGAACCCATGTGCAATATCAGAGCATAGAGTATATTGCAATTGGTCAGTCTGAGCTCAAGGGATCACCCAACCTTGGCCTTCCAGAGAATCCAAATATTGTAGTTAAGCATGGAAAAAGTCATTGAGCTCTACTTAAAAAATGACCTTTTCTGGGGCTTTAAGTAGTGTCCAATCTTCAGGCCTCTAGGACAAATAGGGATTATGTCAAGAGTGTTTTGCAAATCCATGGTGGCAGATATCACCACGATTATGCACATATCTCTTTTGTGCTTATCAAGGTTCATTAGTAATTGTGTTTTGAATGTGTGGCCCAGCATAACTCTTCTACTTCCTATGTGGCCAGGAAGCCAAATGTTTGGACACACCTGGTCTGGAGGTCAGGTATGTTGGCACTTTCTAGCATTTTGTGAGAGGACCTTCACTGAGATATCTACTATCTAAAATATATCCATTCCAGATAAGCAAGTAAAATCTCACAAAAAGTAGAACTGAGAATTGTGTGACTTGCCTGTCAGGTCTATGAAATCTGTCTGAATTTTGAGCTTGGGTTCTTGGTCTATAACAACCCAGGACAGCAGTAGGTATAATCCATACTCTTCCACTTGCTTACAAATCCATGATGTAAAAAGGAAAGGAAGGGTTTCTGAATCCCAAAGCCAGAAATCTGAACAAAGATTTGGAATCAGGAACTGAGTGTGGAGAAAAGAATGCCACAATTTTCTAACAGTTTGAAATGAACGACATACTCTGACAGCCACTACACATCCTTAGAAGGAATAAGTTTAAGCTTAAAGATGGTAACCCAGGGCAACACCCATTGTGATGTCATCCATGGTGACCATGTAGTGACCATTGTGATGTCACCATATGGTGACCATATAGTGATTGATTCCTTCTGTAATGTCCTGGGATCCAGGCTTCTGGTCAATGATACTATGTGGCCTTTTCTTCTCACTTCAGCTGATATCCCTCAAGTGTTTGAAGCAGGAAACTTCTTAGCCCTCCATCCACAGAGAGAAGTGATCTTCCATTTGTGCCCTATTGATTCTGTTGATGTTTGAGATTCCCAGCACTAGGCTGACACAACTTTTGAGATTTTGCTCAGCATTGTGACTCAGGCTGCATCACAGCTGACAAAACTGCATGGTGTTACTTAAGTAGGATGTTATTTGCTTTGTTTTTTCCCCTTGAGACAGAGTTTCGCTTTGTCACCCTCAGTAGAGTGCAGTGGCATCACAACTCACAGCAAGTTACTACACCTGGGATTAGGTAATTCTTCCGCCTCAGCCTCCCAAATAGCAGGAACTACAGTTTCCTGCCACAACACCTGGCGATTTTTGGTGCAGTTTGACCAGTGGCAAGTTCGAACTCACCAGCCCCATGGGGCTGGTGCCCTACATGCTGAGCAAAAGGCATTGCCTGTGGAATGCTATATCAGGGACTTGTGTGACACCTACCCCAAAACATCCATTTTAGAGAAGCTTACCAATTTTTTTATGCCTGGCTACAGCCTCAATTTTGTCATAGCTTCACAGGTCTTAAGCATGTCTTCTTTGATTGAACCTTCAAGGAAAGTGTGGTCTTTTTAGATGATGAAAATATTTGTTGCCTGCTTTTGTTGGTTTGTCTGTTAATAGGAGTTTATATGGATATTTTCAAGATATAGATTCTGCATGTGGCTCAGGTTAGTCTTTTCTGGCCTCAGCCTAGATCATAGTAACCTCAAACTTTATGATTCAAGTAATCATCTTGCCTGAGATGCCCATGTGGCTAAGACTACAGGTGCCTGTCACAATTTCTAGATAAGTTTTCTCTTTTTAGTAGAGACAGGGTCTGACATTTTCTCTTTATGTTCTCAGCACCCCCTTGTTCAATAACTCCAGTCATCTCAGCCTGCCAGAGGGTAGGATTATAGATGTTAGTCACCATGTTTTGTTATTTTCTCTTTCTTTGTTTCTCTCCCTCCCTTCCTTCTTTCACCCCCTCCCTCACTTTATCCTTCCTTACTCCAATTCTCTCTCTCTCATTCCGTAGCTCTCTCAATTCCCTTCTTTCCTTCTTTTCTTTCATTCTTCTATTTCTATCCTCTTCACCTTAAAGTAAATTTCTTTAGTTACGCGCAAACAAAGTATACAAGCAATGCCTGAATTTTCAGTCTCAAACTACATACTTGAAATGGGTGAATTATGGAGTGTGAGAATTGTATCTGAATAGAATTGTTATTCTTTAATCCACAGGCTGTTATCTATGAGGAAAAAAGAGAAAAAACTTCACGAAAACATAAGCATGGGTGAGCACAATAGTTCACACCTATAATCCCAGGAAATTCAGATGCTGAGTTAGAAAGATCACTGGAAGATAAGGGGTTTCAGAGAAAACTGAGCAACATAGTAAGACCACACTTGTCCAAGAAACAAGTGAAAATTTTCCCAGTAGTGGTGTCATAGGCCTGTAATCTCAACTACTGAGAGGCATAAACTCAGGTGAATCACTTGAGGTTAGCAGCTTTCTTTTCTTTGAGGTATGATGGTACCAATGTATTGGGGGGGCAAAGGGAGAAACACAGTTTCCAATGTATAAGAGATATACTGAATAGCTACAGGAAAAGTCTGGTAGCATACAAAATATTTCATACATGTATCCCAAATGGAATTTATTACCAGGAATGCCAGTCTAGCTCAACATGGAGAAATCAACTAATAGAACACACTATGTTAATAGAATCAATAAGAAAAACTACATGGTAGCCTCAAGAGGCACAGAAAAGGTTTTGATAGAGGCAACATATCCTGTTGATAAAATCTTTTCAAAATCTTAGATAGGAAGGGAACATCTTCAAGACTATTAATGGGATTTACATGTTTGGATATATATAACATGCTATAGTAACACGATGAAATATATTTCAGCAATGAAAGGAATGAAGCGTACATTTATTTTACAATAGGAATGAACCTTAAAATCATCATGATATGAGAACAAGGTCACTTGCAAAAGACCAAACACAGCATGACTGAACCCAGAAGAAAAAACATGAAGACGGGGCCAATTGTCTGCTAGGAGTAGAGGCAGGTGGGATACAGTGGCTGGAAAGATGAAAGTGATAGGTAGTAGGTATTGACTTTCTTTTTGTGGGGTGAGAAGACAAAGTTCTAAAATTAGATTGTGATGATACCTGTACAATTCTGTGAGTATACTAAGAAACACAGAAATATACTTTCAAAGGGTGAACTATTTATTTCAATGAAGTTACTTGATGGGAAACTTCAAGCTACTACTTGGAAAGCATCACCAAGTAGTTTGAGGTGCTCAAAGTCTCCTAGCATAAGAAGTACCCAGGGTGTGAGAGTATTTGAGTGCCAGTCAACCTTATCTCTCTGCTCAAACACAGGTTACCACGAATTGATATTGAAGGAACATTGTTCCATCCTACCAAAGTTGTCTTTATCATTTTCCTTGAGACAGAGTCTGACTCCTTCCTCCTGGGTAGATTTCCCTGATTTCATCAAAGGTAACCGCAATCTGAAACTCCTGGGATCAAGAGATTCTATTGTCTCAGCCTCCTGAGCATCTGGGAATCCACGTGCTCCCCCACAGTGCCCAGTTAATTTTGACCACCCACTTCTTCCTCCCAGAGTGTTAGGATTACAGGTGTGAGCCACCACATCATACCTTCAATTTGGAATATTTTTCAAAATATGATTGATTACCAGTGGTGTTGCTTCTTGTCTGTAATCTTGGCACTTTGGGAGGTCCAGTCAGTTGGATTGTCTGAGTTTCTGAATTGGAGACCAGCCTGAGAACTAGTGAGATTCCCATCTCTGAAAAATAAAAAATGGCCAGATGTTGTGCAGGGGCCTGGAGTCCCAGCTGAGGAAAAAGGTTCGCTTGATGACAACACTTGAAGTTTGCTATGAGCTATGATATCAGAGCACTCACCAGAAGGCAACAAAATGAGATTCTGTCTCAATACATAAATGGAGAAAACAATTGGTAGGGAATTTACCTCTCATTTGTACTTTTGACCACAGATCTAGATTTCAAATTATGCCTGGGTACAGCCTCAATTTGGTCAAAGTTCACAAGTTTTAAGCATATCTATTTGGATTAAACAATATCAACCTCAAACTCCAGGATTCAGGCAATCCTCCTACCTGAGACTCCCATGTGGCTAAGAATACGGGTGCCTGTCAAAATGCCTAGATAATTTTTCACTTTTTAGCAGAGACAGGGTCTGACACTTACTGAGTATGTCCTCAGACACACTCGTTCAAGAACTCCGCTCACTTCAGCCTGCCAGAGGGCTAGGATTATAAGTGTGAAAAACCAAATTTGGTCATTTTATCTTTCTTTGTTTATCTCCCTCCCTCCCATCACCCTTCCCTCACTTTATCCTTCCTTCCTCCAATTCTTTCTCTCATTCTCTTGCTGTATCCATTCTTTTTTTTTTCATTTAACCCTTTCTTTCCTCTATCTCTCTCTTCTACACCTTAATGGGAACTTCTCTAGTAACAAACAAACTATAGAAGTGATCTCTGAATGTTTAGTCTTGAAATCTATACTTAAATTGATTGAATTGTGGATTGTGTTAATTATATCTGAATAGAGTTTTTTTTTTTTTTCAATCTATGGGCTGTTATCTATGAGTAAAAGACTGGAAAACCTTCACCAGTACATAAGCCTAAATGAGCACCATAAATCACACCTGTAATTGCAGCAATTTCAGAGGACAATGCAGAAAGATCACTGAAATCTAAGAGATTTTGGATCAGATTGAGCAACATAGTGTGACCCTACTTGTCCAATAAATAAATGCAAAACTTCCCCTGTAGTGGTATAATGGACCTATACTCTCAGCTCCTGAGAGGCATAAAATCAAGAGGATCCCTTAAGGGTAGTAGCTTGCATTTCCCTGAGCTATGATGGTACCAATGTATTTTTCTGGGGCAAAAGTGGAAACACTGTGTCCAATCTATAAGACATGTACTGTATAGGTGTAGGAAAAGTCCAGAGAGCATACAGAATATTTTATACATGTATCCCAAATGGGACTTATTACCAGGATTGCCAATCTAGCTCAATATGGGAAAATCAACTAGCAGAACACACTACAGTAATAGAATCAATAAGAAAAATCACACATAAATGGAGAAAACCATTGATAGGGTAATTATCCTACATTTTTACTTTTCACCAGGATTGTATTTTTGAAATTTTGCTCCTAGATTAGATGGCAACTAGAGAAATTATTCTCTCATAGTAAAATTGTATTCCTGAAAACTGTATTAGTCAAGCCATTGACTTTTATTTAACTGTGTCCCTTTGATATACAGTAAATTCTTGACTCAAATCAGGCTTTTCATACGCACACTAAAACAATCAGTGTACAACCTCCACCTCTTCTGGGCTCCTTCAATTTGGTCCAATATTTCCTTGCCCCAGTCAGAGGCCAGGGACCAGACATCTCTCTGGACAACCCCTACCAATCAGATCAACTAGCAATATCCTAACGAGCCAATCCCAGACCCATTTGTCCTGACTCATTGTTCCTCTCCACAAAGGGCATAATAAATCTAGCCCATTATGTAGTCCCCTATTCCATCTGCCTACTGAACTTTCCTTGTACTTTACCTCTTGGAATCTTTGCCTAGCCAATTTCTTTCTTTCTTTCTTTTATTTTTTTACATGAAACAGACTGTTACTCTCTTGCCCAGACTAGAGCTTCATGGTCTCAGCCTAGTGCACAGCGACATCCAATGCTTGGGTTTAAGTAGTCATTTTACCTCAGCCTATGAAGTAGCTGGAACTAAAGGAACGTGTCACAAGGCTTGGCTACCTTTTCTATTTGAGTAAAAACTGAGTGGGAAATAGAAGCTAATGGTGCCTTGCTATTCCTCAGCCTTGTCTCCAAAATCCGAGCTTAGGAAACAACCACACTATAGCCTCCCAGAACAACCAAATATCGTAGTCATGCATGGAAAAATTCATTGATCTCTACTTAAGAAATGACCTTATCAAGGGCTTTGAGGAAGATTCAATCTGCAAACACCGGTGACACATAGAAAATATGTCAGGAATATTTGGCATATCCATTGTAGCAGACATCACCACAATTATGCACAGATAATCATACTTGCTAATCAGGTTTCATTAGTGTTTCTGTATTGAATGTGTGGCCCAAAATAATGCTTCTACTTCCTATGTGAAGAAGAAGCTAAAAGTTTGGACACACATGGCCCAGAGGTCAGGAATGTTAGAACTTTCCAGACAGCCTGATATTTTCCATGATCCTCACAAATAACTGCAGCTATGGAGTATAATACTGGACATATTTTCCAATTAGATATGAAAAGAGAACCTTCACTATGACACTTACCTTCCCAAAAAGACCTATTCTAGAGAAAGAAATAAAACATCATGAAAAGTAGAACTGAAAATTGTGTTATGTACCTGTCAGGCCTGTCAAATCACTGTCTGAACTTTGGGCTCAGGTTATTGGTCTACAAAATCCCTGGGTGGCACTATTTCTAAACCACACTCTTCCAACTATTAATGTACAAGTGCATGAATTGAAAAGGAACAAAAGGGTTGTTGAATACCTTGGTCACAGATACAAAGAAAACTTAGGAAGCAGAAATGGAATGTGGGGAAAACAACCCCATGCTTTAAAACAGTTTGAACCCAACAATATACCCATACAGCTACTACAAATACTTAGCAAGAGTAAGGTTAAGCATGAAAATGGTTACCCAGGTAAAATATTTTATACATGTATACAAAATGGGATTTATTGCCAGGATTTCTAGTGTAACTCAATGTGGGAAAATCAACTAGTAGAACATACTACATTAATAGAATCAATAGGAAATAACACACGGACACTTTAAGAGGCACAGAAAAGTATTTTGACAGAGGCAACATATTTTGGTTTTGTTTTTGTTTTTTTAAGTTTTTTTTATTAATTGATAGCTGTATACATTCATGCAAACATGGTGTACAGTGTACTGTTTTCATACAGAATTTGAAATACTTTCATCAAGCTGGTTAACATAGATTTCATGTCATTTGCTTAGTCATTGTATCAAAATATTTATATTCTAGTTCTAGAAAAGTTCACTTGTGCCCTTGTTAAACAGATATATAGGTGATCTTTCCAGTCACCCTCCCACCACCCAGCCGCCCTTCTCCCCTCCCCTTCCTCACCCCCTCCCCATATTCTTGGGCTAGAATTAAGTTGTATCTTTCATTTGAGAGCTATAAATTAGTTTCATAAAAGGGCTGTGTACATTGGATACTTTTTCTTCCATTCCTGTGATACTTTGCTTGCATTAATGTATACAGCTATCAATTAATATAAAAAAAAAAGGAATTCAGAAAAAAAAAGTTTTAGGAAAAATCATAATACACAGGAGGAAAAAAAATACCCCAATTTTTAAATAACCATATTTTTTTAACACCAAGCTAGTCTATAATCTCCTCCTTACAGAAATGTCTTTAAAACCCTTAATAATTCTACAAATTCGTTGTTAAAATCATTTGTAAAGCAGTACACTTTCTTTTCAAGGTTAACCACTTATACACACAAAAAACCCAAAAAAGGATGTAATTGTTTTATTCTTCAACAGCCTTTTTTTGCTTGGCCTGCAATGTACAGAGATGCATAAAGATCTCTTATGACATGGATATTAGAATGATGAGTCAGTTTATCGGAAGCTAAGCCACCCTCTGAAAACAATGCAAGTAATTTTCAAATTTAGGCATTGGAAAATTAAAAATAAATTGCTATAGATTTTTGATGTCAAAACAGCTACAGAACTGTCTAGTAAAGAGAAAGGGACATATCGCTCAACAGTAAAGTTAATCTCAACTCAAACCAGCCAAGCTACATTAAATAAATGCCTGGCAGACTGCACATTTCCCTGGAGGCTCTGAACATAACGTTATTTTTCAGCATAAAACCTAAACAGTGTATTCTGAGGCCCCACCTCAACCCCACATTAACCATAAAAATATCAAAAACATTATACACAGTCTGTTGGTTGGCAATACCTGGAAAATTCTCTCCACTTTAAGGTATAAGCAAACAAATTAACCAGATAAGGATTACCTAGTTTATAAATGACCATCACAGAAAAAAAAGGAAAAATTGGTCTGATGAGATGGAGGAAATCAAACTTATAAAAGTAATTTTAAAATAAATAAAAAGTTAAGAATATATTTCTTGTAGAATGCATCTACGTGACATTATCAATAAAATATAAAAAACATAAACTTTTATCAGATAGGATGAAAGAGAATTATTAAAACATAAAGTATAAAGCAAATCAGCTGTTTTAGAAATGACGATGACGGTGTCATTTCGGATTTTGTTCCCTTCTTTCATATACATTAAAAATAAATAAAAAGATGAAAATAATAATCTTCATTATTGTGAAATCAGAACACAGTTCACAATCCCAGGCCTCATGTTCTTAAAAAAAAATAACTGCCAAATACTTTGAATTTAGAATGAAATTGAAGATGGACCTTGAGAATACGTACAAAATTTTACAGTTCTCTTATAAGATGCAGTTTCTTAAAGGTCCCAGATGCTAAGAATAAAAAGGCCTGAACAGAGGTCCTTTAGGCCAGATGGTTAGATCTGATGTTGGGGGCAACATGCAGGAGGCTCCTAACAATTCTATTCACACCATAGACAAGAGCATGATGTGAAGTGAGCCCCAGGGCATGGCCTGCAGAGGAGCATCTTTGGAGGAAGCAGGTGGAGAGAATGTCATGGTAGAGGAACAGTCAATATGGGCGCAGCTAGTGAAAATGGAAGAAATATATGCTAAACTAAATCATGATATGGAGTGCATTAAAATTATAAGGTTTCACTATAAAATATATTAACCTTCTAATACTCTAAAGAGGAGTAGAAACTTGCCCCATAAGACAGGGGTGACACAAAATATTTTAAAACAGTAGTGCTCATGTATCAACCAGTCAGAGAAAGCACTGGCCAATCAGAATCAAGGGAAATGCAGGCCATATATATAAGCTGCTGGGGCAAAAGTATTCTTACAGGCCCATGTTATGATTTCATCATAGAAACCCTCAGAGAATGAACTTAAAAAATAAGTAGAGCTTAATAATAATAATTCATCAAGGTGGCATATACAAATATACACAAATATGCACAAATGCACTAGACAAGATAAAAAAAGAACACAACATATTGTAAGAAATAATACAGAAAACTAAAGTGAGGAGAGATAAATGTAATAAGAAATATGTCTGACTTACTTGGGCAAAAGTAATTTACACGGTTAGAAGACCTAAAAGAGTCAAGAAACAGAAAAGATGGCAATCTATTGTAAAATAGAAGGATTAATATTGTATGGATTAAGTCCTCCATAAGTTAGCTTATAAATCAATTAGAATTTCAATATAAATACAGTAGGATTATTGGGGGAAGAAAGGGCCGTGAGAGCAGTCATAGAAATTTGGGAGAGAAGGCTACTAAGTAGGATATTTGTACAAGGTAACTTAACGCTGCATGAACTAAAACTTATACTTCTCCAGAAATACATAGCAGATCAGTTGAAGAGAGCAGGGAGTTTAGAAATAGGAATAAATACAATATTCAATGTTAGTTTATAATTAATGAGATGTTTTAAATCAGGATAGTAGGGGTAGAGTGAGTATTTAGAATGATTTCAGAATGTCCATTTTACCACCATAAACACATAAATCTACATGTATATCCAAGTCTTTATACTACATTCAGATAGATTAGAGTTGTATAAGTAAAAATGAGACTATAAAAGTATTAAAACAAAATAGCTATTTTTAAAAGATCTTGGAGTAGGACTCTTTTAGCAATCACAAAACTTAGAAAACATTAAAAAATATTACATTTTTCATGAAAATGAAAGAACTTTAGCATAACAAGCTCATACAAACAAATTTTAAAATCTGTGAGCACAATGGAAATGAACAAAAAACAATTGGTTAGAAATTTATAAAAATTCCTCACCTCTCTCATAAAATTAGAGAAATACATATTAAAAGTAGACAGTGTTTTCCAAATTCACTTTAGAAAAAGAGAATAAGTTTGATAATATATAATGCTGACAAGCGGTAGGGAAACAAGTCTTGATCAAAGACCATTGCCAGAAATAAAAATTGTCACAAATCCTTCAGAGGACAATTGGTATTGTCCATATAAATTTAAATTACACATTAGCTTTTGACCCATCGATTCACTTCTAGAAGTCATTTTATAGTTACCTGTGGATATAGAAAGACACATATACAAGGATGTTCATTGCAGCATTGTTTATAATAGCAAAAGACCAGAAGCAATCCAAATGTCTATTCCTAGGCCAAATAAACTGTTATAAATGACTAAAAATTACTAGCATATATGTTGGCTGGGTGGGTTGGCTTATGCCTGTAATCCTAGCACTCTGGAAGGTCAAGACAGATGGATTGCCTGAGCTCAGGAGTTCAAGATCAACCTGAGCAAAAGCAAGACCCCCTCTCTACTAAAATTAGAAAAACTAGCCAGGTGTGGTTGCACCTGCCTGTAGTCCCAGCTACTCAGGAGGCTAAGGCAAGAGAATCAATTGAGACCAAGGGTTTGAGGTTGCTTTGAGCTATGACCTTGCCAAAGCAATTTTACCCAAGCGGAAAGGATGAGTGGCTGTCTAAAAAAAAAAAAAGGACTGTGATATATTTATAAATATTAGAAATAACATCAAGGTTACATTAGGGCAACATAATATATCCTTAGTACTTTATGAGCATTTTACCACTTGCAAGTGTTATTTTTACCTAAAAATAATTAAAATAGAAGTAATGAAGTTGAATTACATAAAAATAAAAAAATCCATGGAAAGGAAGAAGACAATGGTAAAGGTAAAACTCAAAGATGAGACAGGAGAGGGCAGAGGAATAGGTCAAGGAGATGAGTTTGGTAAGAGGCAGGGGCAGAGACACACTCAATAGATCCATGCTTCCTGCAGTGTTAGGAGAGGGCCAGATACAAACAGAGTGTCTTGATAGAAACTGTAATTTATTATTTAATTAAATCTGAGATTCCATTCTTGTGAAAACATAACATTACTTTCAGGGGCACTCTGAAAGAAAAAAATGCTGCAATATAAGGTGTGACATGATTTTTCTCATCATTAATTAGAATGCATGTTGTAATTTAGGAGATGCTATAAAGAGATGCTACAAAATGGGCATCTTATAACTGATGACATACTGTATATAAAGAACAACCAATACCTAGAAATATTCTGGCAGCAGTATTGAATTTCAAGGGTAAATACAAAATTCTCTCAGCAACCAGGCAAGAAAAAATTACATAGGAATAAAAACCAACCTTAGCTTTTCTCACAATGTGAGTGCCAAAAGACAATGGGAGTACCTGGAGAATTCGGAATAGAAAAGGATAAGATCCAAGAATTCCGTGGTCTGTCAAGACTTTTTTAGGTATAGAGGCAACGAAAAACAATCTCAAATAAAATGCTCAGAAAATATAGTACTGTGTTCCAGAAAAGCCTGCTCAGAAAACACGGTTCTGATAGCAATGCAGTGAATCACAGGGAGCAAAATGGAATTCAAAGGCCTGAAACATGTAATTATTAATTTTATAAAATCATAATTTGGTTTATAAATACATTAAACATCAATTAGGTGTAAAGTAAATTATATCGAACTATTTCTTATATCATGTTAGAACTAGAATTTAATCATAATTATAATTTAATTGACAGAAATTAATAATAATTTCATACTACTGTGTATCTCTTCCTTCAGAGTATCTATATCCGCCTCATGTTAGGGAATTAGAGAAAAACAAACCACGTCCATGATCTAACATAAGGAAAACTATCTAATATCACTCATTTAATATTTTAAAAATTAATGTGCATACCTAAGATTATAAAGGAAGAAACCATATGATCGTAATGTCATCTTATGATTTAAATCTGTTGTCACTTAAAAATATATAAATGAAATAATGCATACATAAAGTTTGAATTTTCAGACCATACAGAGAAGTATAAAATGCAAAGTAAAGATTATTCCCCGCCTTGGGACTTTATTTCATTGATAACAATTGTTAAACAGTTTCTTGTGTATTCCTTCCAAAGGGAAAGATATATACTCTCTCGCTCTTTCTGTCTGTCTGTCTCTCTCTCTCTCACACACACACAACTCTTTTAAACATATTCAGAAAGAAATCAGAGTATCATAAAGAATTACTGACAAGATCTGACAATTTTGTGAAACTCAGCCTAGAAAAAGTACTGCATACCTCACTGTGAAATAGGACTACTGTCACCTTTGCAATCTCCCCGTGGGAAACCAGTGCCTAGTCTGCCCTTTAAAGCAATTTGGCCACATTGTTTTCTGGAATTGCCATCAGAGCTGTCATCATACTACTCTTGAATGTTATCAAAATGTCTTCAATATTTCCTTTATTTTCAGGTAAAGAAAAAGGTCACTGGGGGCCAGATGGGGTGAGTAGGGAGTGTGTCACTGTACAGTCATTTGTTCACTAGCTAAAAGCTCCCTCACAGTGCCATGTGAACTGGTGCCTTGTTGTGATGCAAAACCACCCCTTCCTTGTGCCAAGATTTCCAGTTATTATTTTCCTGTTTCTCTATTGCATTTACTTGATCTCCTGCGCTTCTCACAGTCAAAATGAACAATGTGACTCGGTGAATGTTCACGATATTTCCATCAGTTGTGTATGGCCCCTCTGATCTCTCCATTAGGGATGCATCCCTCCCCTCAGAAAGACACTTAATCTAAGAAAACTGTTTTCTTCATGGCTTTATCCCCATAAACTTGGACTGACATGGTCCTGATTTCACTTCCGCTCTTTCCAAGTTCAACGAAAAATTTAATGATTGCTCATTGCTCTAATTCAAGCTCTGACATTCTCACGATGGCACAAAAAACCACAGGACAACAATAACGAACACCACTCAGCGAGACACCAGCCACGTTGATGCAAACATGTCCGTGAGACACCCATACTCCAAGGGGATGAGCCTTTAGTGAGTTGTTTGCCAAGCACTGCCAATGAAGCACGCAGTGGCAATTTCGCAAATTTAATTGTCAGACCATGTGATTTATGTTCAGATTATGCTATTCCAGAGTGGTTCCTCCTTACCCAGCACCCTTTGTTCTTCATGTTTGCTTATCTCGGTGGACAGCCCAATTCCATGCGGGGAGCTGGAGGCCCTGGCCTTGCCTTCCCCCGTGCTTTAAAAATGAGCATAAACAGAAAGCAATAACTTCTCTCTGTACTGAAGGCTGCTAAAAGAGCGAAGGAGTCTCTCCTTCTCTGAGATCCTGAATAATGATGAATAAAACCCTACAGACGTCAGTCATCTTTCTTGGCTTTTGTCAAAACCTTTCCTACATTTTTAGAGCCGGCTAACTTGCCGTAGCATAGCACAAAGATCCAAAAGTAAAGAACAGCTCAAACACAATAGAAGCTTATTTGTTGCTCACTTAAAGGTGGAAGGGAGTTCCCGTTTGGAAAAGGGGTGACAGGGAGAAGTCTGGTCCCCAAATAGCAATTCAGAGACTCCAGTTGTCATGTCAATATGTGGTTTTCTGGCCACATCCCGTGGAGGATGATATGTAGGTGATTTTGAGGGTGAGGGAGAGGGACAGGCCCGGAAGGGGCTCGCATTACTTCTGCTCACACTCCATGGACTAGAACCCATCACAGGCCACACGAAGCGCAAGGAAGACTGAGATACGTCATCCAACTGTGTAAGCAGAGGAGGAGATGAGTTTTGGTGACCTGTCACAAGCTTCTGCACGGGCTTCCTTCCATTCAGGTCATCAAATGTACAATCGTCCAGATTTTCTCACATTCCCACCTGGATCTCCCTCTCCTAAAGGGAAAATCTACCTCCCATATAGGTATTGTTTCCAGAAATACCCGTCAAGGATTTTCAGGTGATACACAGTCCTTTCCATCAGGTCCAGATATGGCTTATCAGGGTCAGAAAACCCCTAACCCCAACCCGATATTTAACAAGAAAGCAAGGATCAGACAACTGTGCTGTAAGTACATAGCCGGGATTGATGGACACTGATGTTGATGACTCTCTGCTGTACTTCCCCAAATGGGTTAAAGGTTCTGGGTTCTTAGCTGGACTATGTTCTCACACTCCCACCCACAGAAGTTATCCTTGAGTTTTAAATCATCTCAGTTCAATTTAGAGGCCCAAAGTCAAAAACTCACTGTTTCAAAACTTTTTAAAATAAGTAATATTAAATACTTATTTTTTGGCTTATAAGAAGACCTTAATATAACTTTCCTTGCATTTTTCTTCTCTAGCAGAGGTCTTTGTCTCATTTATTTTAGGTCTTCATTGAAATACTGACGTGTCTCTTTTTTGGAGGAGGGTACTCTCTGTGTGATTATGAATATTTTACCTTAACACTCATGTTCAATTTGGATAAATCCTAACTTTTTTCTTCCTTTGCTAAGATCTTGTCCTGAGAGGTAATGGTTTCCGTGTGAAACTACTCACTCCTCTCAGACCCCTTCCTCAAAGTCAGGGTATCACCGATGAGATTTCTACAGATTTGAAACACATATTCTCGTCCTAGTGTTCTCGCCCTCCTAGTGGAGGCATATTCAGGTTCTTGGTCATTGTCAAAGGAAAAAACATTCAGATTGCATCACATATGCCAAGCAAGCACTTTTATTTTATTTTATTTTTATTTTTTGAGACAGAGTTTCATTGTCATGCAGGCTAGAATACAGTGTGTCATCACAGCTCACTGCAACCTTAAACTCACAGGCTCAAGCAATCCTGTCTCAGTCCTCTCTGGTAGCTGGGACTACAGGCATGCATCACCACACCTGGCTAATTTTTCTATTTTTAGTAAAGATGGGGTCTCACTCTTTCTCAGGCTTGTCTTGAAGTCCGGGCCTCAGCTTTCCTACCTCAGCCTTCCAGAGTGCTAGGATTACAGAAGTGAGCCAACAAGGAGGAGTTTTTATTGAAAGTGAAAGTCTGCTCTCAAAGAGAAAGGGAACAGGCTGGCTCAGAAAGGGACCTGGGAGGAAAGGAAAGGAAAGGTTTTCTGATCTTCAGACATCTCACTAATTAAGGGCACAAATATTCAACCCTAAGGGATTGGCTTTTTCTAAGAATTTGGGTAGTAGGTCCCAGAATTGGGTTCCCTCCCACTTTCATAGTTTTATATAGTTGTTTTGCAACTGTCCTGGTGATTTCAAGGACAGAGAAATTTTAAAACTATAAGCCAAATGACATTGTAATTAGCCAAAAGTTCATGTAAAATGACCTAGATAGCTCACCAGCTGGTTGAAACCAGTTCTTGTCTATAGTCATCACCCCCAACATCTTTACTAGTTAGACTTTAACATCTGCACCCGCTCTACAAGCCTCTTTTTACAGATTGTTTTGGTTATTTTGTTTGCTATTGAAGAGGTAAATTTGAACTTGATTCCACTTCATCTATCCAGATATTATTGTATTACTTTTTACTGATGGATAGAGGTTTAGAATAGTGGTAAAGATGTGGCCTCTGGGTCCAGGCTATTCATGTTCAAACCTAACCAGGGCAACTTGCTAGCTGAGTGACCTCATGAAAGCTACTTTTTCTTTCTCTGCCATCTGAATAATAGAATAATAACTGAGATTACCTCACAGGATAGTTATGATGATTGAGTTAGTTAATATTTGCAAAGCAATTTAAAAAGGTCCTAGTATTTGGGGAGCTTTATAAGTGTTTGTTAAATAAATAATATTAAAGAGCTTGGTTCAATTTATTTTTTCAGTAAATCTTCAACTACCAATAAAATTTCATCTGGGTACATCATTTCCCAAATCACTGGAACATTTACAAACTGATCAGTATAGATACAAAGGAAACCTTGATAAATTAGAAAAAGTCAGAATGTATTGTTCACAATCAATGGTTTAAACAGAAAACATGTAATGCTTAGACATTTAAAAGCACATGCCTATATGACTATTAAATCAAAGGGAGTAAAAATAATTACAGATGATTTATTAAATAATGAAAGTAATCATATGTCAAAACCTTCATAATGTGGACAAATACAACATAAATTTTAGCCTCAAAGACTATCAGTTGCCTACCCAGAAATCCCTCTTACTTCCTAAGAGAATCCCAAATTTGTCTGTTAATCTCATGGTGGAAGTGAAGGTCTCTCCATGGCTGCACTAGCCATAGATCCTACCAGTCAAAATGAATCAATCATAACATTTTCTGTGATGTGTTACTGATACAGGCATGACCCCGTGTCTTGTGTTAGCCTAATCAGGTGAAAGAAAAAGGTCTGTAGCCTGACTACCAGATGGCCCCATCTTGTGACAATGATGTCAACCTGTCTTAAAAAGGACCTGGTATTAAGGAAGAGAGAGAAGGAAGATATAAAGCACTAGAGTTCCTAATAGTAACTTCAAGTCCTGTTCATAACATCTCCCCTACCTCTGGACTTCCGAGGATGAGAGATTAATATACACCTTTGTTATTAGAACCCCAGGAGTTAGCATTTATGCAACTTGCAGTCAAAAGCAACCTAGTTGTTAAAATTAAAAAAAAAAAACCTGAGTAAATTTAAAATAAATAAAAATTAAATAACAAGGAGAATAAAACAAATCACATGTAAAGATAATAAAAATAAATGAGTAAATTAGAGAGCAAACACCAAACCACAGAACAAACTAAGAAATTGTATAGGTAATTTCATTCCAACATACCCAATAAATTAAAAAATTCAAAAAGGGTTTCATCACCAAAGGAGAAAGCAGAATTTAAGATGTGTTAATTATTAGGCAATATAGTATGTAATTTTATAATAATAAATGGGAAAATATTCAAGACATATAAACATTTTAGAAAACATAAAATAGCCTAGTTGAACACAGGACAATTAAAAACCGTGAGGACAATAATAAGACACTGAGGCTGTAAAATTAACTAAATGATTATTTTTAATAAAATCTCAGAGACACCTTTGTGTCAGTGCCACCATGTTTAATTCCTGCAGAACAATGAAAAGGTGGTCAGATGAAACCTGAAGCGTCAGTAGGTCAAGGGTAGAGGAAAGGAATCTGAATTTGTGGAGCCTGAATCTTTTATAATGGATCTGCCCTATGTTCCAAATAGAGACATCATCTATATTTTCCCTGTTTGCTATACGAACACCCTTAAAAGACAGACCTGAAACAAAAGTAGTCAATATCTGTGCTCACAAGATATACAGAACCCAAAAGATCCATGCAGAATTGTCTCTTAATATTTCTAACTCCTCCACACCAAATAAAATTAAATTGCTGGGTCAATAAGATGTGGAAATTTTCCATATCTATGCCACACAAAGAGCTGATAGATAGCCTTATTTGATAAATAATTCTAAGAAATCAATATCAAGGTCAGACGTGGAGACTCACTCCTGTAATCCTAGCACTTTAAGAGATGGAGATGGGAGGATCACTTGAGTCCAGGATTTCAAGACCTGACTGGACAGAATAGTAAGACGACACCATCTTTGCAAAAAATTTAAAAATCAGTTGAGCCTGGTGGTGCATGCCTGTAGTCCCAGTTCCTTGGAGGCTGAGGCAGGAGGATCACTTGAGCCCAAGAGTTGGAGTTTGCAGTGAGCTGTGATGACAGCACGGCGCTCTAGGCCCAGGCAACAGAACAAGACCAGGAAAGAAAGGAAGGAAGGAGGGAAGGAGGGAAGGAAAAAAGGAAGGGAGGAAGAAAGGAAGGAAGGAAAGAAGGAGAGGTCAATATTGAAAGTACAAGACAGCAGAAAGAAAAAACTGGCAAAAGGCACAAATGGAGAACAATACTAGTTTTCTCAAACCTGAGAGTAGAGACAAAAATAAAAATAGCATTTCTCAGCAATCAGTTTGGCTAAGCTTTGCAATAGTTTTACCTATTTGTGGTAGTGTAGGAAACAGGCATTCCCCTACACTGCTGGTGAGAATGTAAACTTAGGCACATTTTTAAAAGAAATGTGCAATTTTAGAACAAGAGTTTTTAAAATATTCACACAATATAACTTAGTCATTCCACTTGTAGTAATGGATGCTAAGGAAATTATTACAGATAAAGGCAAACTTCAATGCTAATGGAGACTTATTGAAGAATTCTTATTAGCAAAAAAGAAAAATATTGAAATAGCTTTATTATCCAATAATAAGAGAATGGTTAAATTTTTCTCAAATGAAATGTCATGTAGCTAATTAAAAATATACTTTCAAAGATGATTTCGTAACATGGAGAAAGATATAATGGCATCTCTATTATACAATCTCAATTATTCTACCATTTTAAAGCCTGGAAGGAAATAAAACTAAATATCAAACATAGTTATCTCTTAATTTTATGGTTTCTGATTTTTTAAATGTATTCCTTTTTACTTTACTATATTTCTCAAAAATTGAAAAAATAAAAATAAATGAATACCAGATTTTTTTTAGTTCTGTCTGGGTTTTAAAAAGTGGTTATTGCTTAATTGATGCACTGTGCATCATTCTGGGGAAATAAGTAACATAAGATAATCTGTCAACCTGTGGAGAGGCTGTGTTATTTCTAGGGCCCAAAGGACATCCATGGGCTCAGTTTACACGTGCGTTATGGAGAAAAGGGGAGGGAAAGAAAACACAGCACAAGAACAGTGTGAGGCATGTTCAGGTCCCTTGTTCACAGCAGGGAAAAACAACTCTTTCCTCTCCTGTTTCCAGTGACTGAATGGTGAGGATCACAGCCTTGGGAAAAGACTCCAAAGATGCCCTCAGCTTGGCCTCCTTCTGTTACTCTTCTCCCAGTCCAAGTGACCTTGTAAAGAACTCAAGGCCATGTACTATCCTAGTCTCCTTGGTCTCTAAACAGTCTTCGAATGGACACCTGCTGATTTTAGGAGACGGACAGATTCGTAATAAGAGTCAAGGATCCCTACAAGGATCCTAAGCCCTAGGAATGATTGGATCATTAATTTCTAAGGATATTCCCACACTCTCTAAAATAATTCTCCGTGGTTTTAAGTCCCTGTCCACTGGGAGAACTCTATTGTAAATGGATATTTCTTCTTTGCAAAGAAAAATAATTTGCTTTTTATTCTTCCTGGATTATTTATTGCTTCTATCAACATCAATCATGAAAGCTTTCACCACAGGTACTGGGAACAAAGATGAG
This sequence comes from Galagoides demidoff, assembly GCA_963574575.1. Taxonomy (NCBI): domain Eukaryota; kingdom Metazoa; phylum Chordata; class Mammalia; order Primates; family Galagidae; genus Galagoides; species Galagoides demidoff. The sequence goes on from CAUYQV010138697.1 coordinate 21,070, forward strand.
AAGAGGTGAATTTAAATGTTTGTTTAGATGTTTGAAGGGATTAATTTTTTATCTGGCCATTCAAATAGGATTAAGGGATTAACTTGAATAATAAAGGCACATTATAAATACACATGTTGTCTCTAATTAATAGGTCCATATATGAATATAAGATATGTCAAATTATTACAGAATAGCCTGTAATTACATTATTTCTAAATAACGGAAAGGAAACTCATGAGTCATTAGTAAAGAGATGACTCTGGAATAAGGTAAACTCATTCAGCAAGTGTAATGCTTTGCAAGACACATTTCCTATTACTATGTACAGTTAATAACATCTATTATGCAGCCTTAGTCCTAGAAGCCTGTATTTGTTGGAAGAAATACTTTAAAACAGAGGCTTAATTACAGAGGGTGCAGTTTCTCCGGTAACATCAAAAGGGAGAAAGTCATTTGTGCTTTAATGAACATTTTGAAAGAGAAAAATAAGTTCTCAAGCTGAGAATTCTATAAATTTAAGACAATGAAAATGCAGGAGGAAAAAACTTTTAGATTATAATTTATTTTTCTAGTATACAACAACAAGATATGTAAGGGAGGGAGACTGTTTTTCTTCTTCTTAACAATAATAACAATAAAAGGCTATAGCTTTTTGATTTTTCACTCCAGGGGTTTGTCCCCTGAGAATTACCTGATGCAAATATTTCTTTTCAAAGGAAAGGGTTCCCTTCAGTTCTCTTTACCTACCCAGATTTCTCTCTAGACGTTAGAACTAGAACATTTTGAAGACAATTACTGACGAAGTTTAGCAGCCCATTCCAAGGAGCCAAGGTGAAAACAGTTTTTATAAAATGGTTTTAATCTTACTTGTGATTCTAACAAAAAAAATTAAATCATATTACAAAATGATTATCAATTTGTACCTGGTGTCAGTAGGAGATATAAATAGGGGATCTTCCAATCTAACTTGGAGTTTATAGAACTGGACAAAAGGTGGAGAGATGTTAGACGCCATTAAATGCCCTTATTTCATAGAATAGGTGCAAAGACGCTGACAGCTCTTACAAGGAGCTCTAAATCACTTGCCTCTGGGTCTACCGGTGCTCTGCTTCTAGTGTATTTATCTAACAAGGAAAAACCAAGTTTTGAAAGGAGGGGCATTTATCTGAAATTAACAAAGTTTTGAAGGAGGAGTCTTTAAGTTCTGATGGAACTTAATAAAAACAATGTTCGAGACCAGGCTTAGGCAAATCTAAGAACAAATCAAAATTGGTCTTTGGCTCCCCTTTCCTCCCCCTTTGAGTCCACCTTTCTCCTTGTTTGTCCCTTGTCCCAGTGAGAAGACCCTGTCTCAAGCCACAGGATTCTTGCCCTCCACCCATACTCATCATTGCACCATCACTGTGAAGTAAATCAACTTTCAGGGTACTGTTAGTAATCAACTACATTTTACCTTAGTTAAGAGTATTCTCTTTTTAAACTCAGGATCTTGAAGGTATGACATTGACTCTCATTGAAATGAATCTTGGCTTTTATCTTTGTTTCCTTCTTTTCTCTTTTTTCTCTTTGTTTTGAACCAAGGATGAAATCAAATCAATCAGAATAGTCTACTCACTTCTGTCACATATCAAAGATTTCTATTATAAACCCATCAAATGCACAAGAAAACCAGGTGACAAAGTTGTGCTTCTCTAGTTTACTGTAGAGTAATCTTCAAGGACAACATCCTCAGTTACTGTGAGGCAATTACACTTAGGAGAATATTCTGAAAACCACCATCAATACTTGCTCCCAAATCTCCAGGAGGCTGAAACAAAAACACCCAGAATAAAAGGTAATGATAGACTCATTTTCCTCCTTTATTTCAACATTTCACCTAATTCTTGTGCCTCTTTAGTATATGATAATTTACCTATTTCCCCTAAAGTGATGACAACCTTGCCCTCCCAGGACATGGCTTTTGAAGTCATTGATTAAGAAGGAAAACTAGGTGAGCTAGAACATAAATGTCACAGTCACTGTTATCCGGATTCCTAGCACTGTTTTTATACATGACACCATACTCGAAGAGGCCAAATATACTCAGTTGTCACAGCAGAAATCAAAAGAAAAACTAGGTCATCATTTAACACTACGGCATTCTATATTGAATTTCCCATCTTGGGCTCTCACAGAAGCCTTATTTAAAGCTCTTCTCTTTGCCAACCCTTCTTTCGAACGCTAAGAAATGCATCTATCACGGTATGAGATTGGATCTGTAGTTCAAGGTACTGGAATAACAATCAGAGGTGTATATATAAACTGAAAGCCTTGGCATTTCCCCCAAGCCTTCCTCTGTTGTAAGAATGCTAAAATAATGCTAATGCAAGAAAAGATATTCAAGTGTCATTTTAGATTTCAGACATCACGCATTTGTACCCATGATTGTGTCAAAATATACACCTCGGCATCATTGGAGAGAGAATTTATAATAAAAGAAAATATAAGAAAAAAAAAACACCAAAGCTAGCCCAACCTTGCTTTCTTTATTTTTTTTAAATCAGTGCTTGAACTGGGGTTGAATAAATTTGTCTGGCTTAACATGAAATCACGTTGGTGTGAATATAAAAAATAAAACTCACGAGGCTATTCATGTGGAGTGAAAGGAGAAAACATAAAAGAAACATAAAACATCTCCCTTCTGGCGTAACATCGTGCAGTTTTGTTAAAAGCAAAGGAAACTCCTTTTACATAATGTTATGTTTCCTATTAAAAAAATAAAGAAAATCTCAGATGCAAGGATGGATATTCAGGTTTAATGCTACGGTTATCAAACCCTGGGGAAACAGAGAAAAATAGAAGATCACTGATATCTGTAGCTTTGGGTTTTTGTTTTGTTTTGTGTCAGGTCTAGGGGTCAGATCCATTCAGACGGGAGTACAAGAGGTGAGAATGAATGAATGTTTATCCTTTCAGGTTTTCAGACCCTTGTGAAGTGTGCGCACTTCTCTTTTACCTATTATTTGTGTACCTAAAAAAAATAACATTATTTTTTGAGAGATTCATCAATCATTTATTCCAAAGCAAGTAAAATTCGGTTGATCCAAATGTTGCTTCTTGAACCCAAAGGAGTAATAGGACTAAAGTAGCACTTCGACTTAGCTTCTTCTTGGCTTTTAAACGCAATGTTCGATGAATTCAGGATTTCAGTTTTCTCCTCCCAATACCAAAAGAGGTGGGCACAAAGTAGGTGCTCCTTTGCTATTTTGTGTTACTGTTGAGATCTGTTGCTTATTATCCTTAACAGATAGATGTTCTTTGGATCAGACGGCTAGAGGTGCAGTATGGGGTAAGGAAGCTCTGAAACGGCTAAGAAATTATTTATAAAACCTCACTAATTTCAAGAAAGGATTTCTGGTTATTTAGTCCATCACATTTCCTTAGAGCATCCTTGGCAGAATGTTACGATAAAGACAAGACACTTAACACTTCTAAGACCTCATTTATTTCTAAATCATCTTTTAAGGCATGAATCTGAGATGTAAGGGCCCACAGTCTATAAACTGGAAGTTTATTAGACAAAACTGAAGTGAAAGGAAGATTCTCACTCGAATTTTTCCCACGTCAGCCCCCTTTTAATTTCAGCTGGACTTGCTCTTACTATAAAGGAAAAAAAGAATCCAAAGGTGGAAAGATCAGATTGCAGTTTCCAAGTTTCAGGGGGATTTTTAGCCATAAGTTATAAATTCCGGAAAATAGGAGTTTATAAGGGAAATAGTGACAGAAACTTAATTATGGCCAAGCAAAGGGTAATGCTGCAGTAAAAAGGAGCGATCCCCGGGATGAGATGCTTCATCTATGAGCGAGATGGGTCCTCGTAACTCACAAGGACGGTGGGGTGATGAGTCAGGTCCTCACTGGGAGCAGGCTGCTGTGTGTCCTTTCTGAAATTCACTGTCACCTTCAACTCCTTCCTCACGGACTAAACTCACTTCACTATGGACCAAGTAGAAAAGAAGAACTAACTTATGGCAAGTTGCTTTTTGGCAAAATCTGTTTCCCAACATGTTTATCAAAGAATCAGTCCCTGGAAAGGACAAAGAGGATCCTCAGGTCCATTCTCCCAGTCTACTGCAGATAGAGCCAACCCACTTGTGACAGAATGGGAAGGTGTCCCAATGTCCACTTTTTCAATTGAAGGAGAGTTCATGTCCTTCCTTAAAAGCTCTTTGCTAGCTCTAAAGTCAGGAATTTTGTGATGTGAAACCCAATTCTTATTTGCTCCAGTCTTTCTCTATTCCCTGTACACATCAAGTGTCCTATGTAAACACACTTTGAACATTTGGAGAAATTCATGAAACTCATCCTTAGCTCTGTTTGTCAAATAATGGCAAGCTCCTTAATACAGAGAGGAGTTGATTCTCTAATCCTTTTGCTTTAGGTGGGTTTTATTTTCCCCTGGAATCTTCTTGGCATTTCTGCATTTCTCTCACCATTTCACTTCATCGTTGATAGGCCCCTGCCTCTGACACAGGGCCTAGCCCACAGTCAGTGTCTTATAATTGTTGAATGAAAGATAAACATCAGGACCATGCAGTAGATCCTCAGGTATGTGTTAAACAATAAGTCAACTAAACAAGGGAAGTCTTGCTCTGCAAATAACCCTTTCCTAAGCTTTAGTATCTTAGATTTAAAATCTTATCCAAAATACAAGTAATGCACTCTTTCTTGGTTTATATATTATACTGATACATACAAATTATATATCTGCCTGGCATCAGTATTGTGACACAGAGAAGTTACCTTCTCTACCCAACAAAGTAATGTCTTCAGAAAGCATATGAATCAGGGCAGCACCTGTAGCTCAATGGAGTAGGGCCCCAGCCCCAGGTACCAGAGGTGGTGGGTTCAAACCCAGCACCGGCCACAAACTGCAAAAAAAAAAAAAAAAAAAAAAGCATATAAATTAGCAGTGGCCACTGCTTTACTCCTAGGAAAGCAAAGTGAACAGACACAAAGCCATGCCTTTGTAGGTAGGTAGGGTGAGCATCCCTTTCTCACCTAAGTCAAGTCCTAGGACTCAGTATTTGCAGCACTTTGCCAGGACCCTGAAGTCATGACTTTGAAAGTTGGGGCTGGTCAGATACACACACCAATTAATACCAAAGACATAAGAAAACCCTGAAAGACAAAGATCTAACTCATCATGTTTCTAATTCATATTAGAAGAGAAAAGGAGTAGATAAAGCAGGAAACAGGCCTCAGGGACAGCAGGGTGGACTTGGACTCAGCCCCAGTGGCTACTTCCCCATTTCCTTTCCCCCAATAATGTGACTTCTAGATTTGTGTTGATGTGAAAAGGAAACTTCCATTAGAGCCCACAGTGAACTCTAAACCAACTCTCTTGGGCTTTCTCCGGGGCAGGGCAAGGAACCTGCCCATACTCTCCTCAGAGGCAGTTGTCCTCCAGCTAGAAGATATTAAGGTCACCCATCGTGTATCACCTATGAATGCAACTCAGAAATGAAAGACATTGCATTCCTTTCCCATCTGAATCCAAGACACTGAATAATTCTGGAAGAAGAAAATACCGAGAGGGTCATCCTCAGTTAGTTCACCGACTGCACACATGGGCACGGCATTTTCCCTGATTTTATAGTTAGGAGCTTTTGTTTTCATGCCTCTCATATAGAATGTTTTCCTTGGATATATGTCTCTGTGATACCTTTTCTTTTCTTTTCTTTTCTTTTTTTTTTTGAGACAGAGCCTCAAGCTGTCCCCCTGGGTAAAGTGCCATGGCTTCACTGCTCACAGCAACCTCCAACTCCTGGGCTCAAGCGAGTCTCCTGCCTCAGCCTCCCAAGTAGCTGGGACCACAGGCGCCCACCACAACACCCAGCTATTTTTTTTTTTTTTGGTTGCAGCCATTATTGTTTGGCGGGCCCAGGCTGGATTCGAACCTGCCACCTTAGGTGTATGTGGCTAGCGCCTTAGCTGCTTGAGCCACAGGTGCCAAGCCTGTGATACCTTTTCAATTTCCAATTGTACACTTTTTTTTTTTTTTTTGGAAACAGCGAAAGAAAGGGTAGTTTCCTTTCAAATCCTAGCCAAGCACTGATACAGGGAAGGAAATAAAGAAGAAAGGAAGAAAAGAAGGAAGCCAGAGAGACAGGGAAAAAGGAGGAAAGAAGAAGGAGGGATGGCTTTTATTGTTGTAGAGAGAAAATGTAAGTAGCCTTTTGCTTGATTCTTTTATAGGGTAAATTGTTTCTGACTGGAACAAATTAACAGATGTTTTAAATTTTCAAATTTCAAATGCAGATAGATGAAAAAAATCAGAGTTTCCACAATTACTATAAGCTAAAAGCCAGGATAAAATATACTCGACTATTACAAAGGTGCTCAGCTTTACAAGTTAGATTAAAAAGTCAGACACAGACATGGAAACACACACACACACACATGCATATCTGTCTGTGTTTATTATGAAACATTTACAGCAGACATATATTAAACAAGGTTTGCACCCAAAAGATTGGCTTTATCTCTGGTGATAAAAATTCCACAATTGGTGGGGTTTTTAGGTGCTCCATACGTTAAGTTCAAGGTGACATGTGGTAGACTTAATTGTGCCATATGATACTGTATTCCACACTTTGATCCAAAGTCTACCAGCATTATGGCCATTAGGGCTTTGGGAAAGAGAAACTCAAGGATTATTGTATGTTATCTTTCTTCACATGAAGTTTAATGATCATTTGGGGGAAATAGCTACATTCACAAATAACATATAGTTAATTTTAATTAAAGCATGCCTAGTACTAACTGAAGATGAAGCAATGGCTATATTACCTAAGTTGATTACAGCAATGATAGAATCCTCAGGATCAAACGTGAAATCTGAGCTGGGTGTTGATACCATCACGTTCGGAAGCTTAAACTTGGATGACATTTTGTAGATCAGCCACCTGCCACTCATGATTCCCAATCTCCCTGTTCAAACTTGCTTGAAAGACTCAGATGCATTAAGCCTCAAAGTCTCAGAAAATAATCGGTGTGCCACAGGCATTAAACCTGTAAACTTCTTTTAACCTTCCCATCAAATAGCAGGCCCCTTTGTTTGATTCTGGAAGGTGACCTGGGTAAAGATTTTAATGTCCATCTGATGCACACACATTTTTGTGTTTTATCGCTCATGCTTGCTCACTGTTGGTAAATGCCAAACGCATCTGGGAGAAGGGTTCTGAAAACAATTAGACAGCCTGGAAAATTCCAACAATAAAACAGAACTCTTTACATTGCAAGGCCAAACAAATAACTCGGGCAAGTGTAATTGAATAAATCCCGGGCTTCAGTGCAGATGGTTGTTTTTACTGTCTGTCTATGCCGGGATCTGCTGAAGGTTCTTTAGTTCCAGTGTGTGCGCGCGTGCATGTGTGTGTGTATGGAGAGGGCTTTTTTATGTGAGATTTGGCATATTGCATGTGGCAGACTGTTGAAAAATGAATAAAGACAGGAGAAAAAAGGCAATGCACATCCCATTGGTAATGAAGGAAAGCAGGTTGCTGACTGCCCATGTGCCGGTTCTCCAGGTTTGCCCAGGGGCTCCCAAGATCATTTCTTTGCCCCCAGATTTTCATGTTGAATTATCACTCACAATCTCTAAATGAACATACCTCTTATTTTATTTAAGACACGCTGGGCACTTGTATTTGGCTTCCTGATAGGTGGTACAATATTTTATTTAGTGTTTGCTGCATACACAAATGGCTAGAAATGAAAAAAATAGCCTTATGAGCATAAATTAAATTTTTTTGGGGGGAGGTTTACAAAAAGACAACTTTGCTCTAAACTTTCAAGAGGCAGACATCAAGTGAAAAGCATTTGTTCTCTGCTGTTTTTGCCTGAGAAACTCTGACCACAGAAGTCTACAAGGATTCATCAGGAGCTTTAGGCTATGGCCTCATGGCTTTGGCCTGAGGCAAAGCTGGGGGCTAAGACCTTTTCATGTGGGGGGTAAAGAATAAAGCCGGAACTCATCATGTCTGGACTCTTACAGCTGCTCTAACTGGGACCCAGAAGCATCTCCCTCTAAGATGTGGCTTGAGTGTTCCTGTGCTGCTGTTGAAATAGAAATGAGCCACCTCATAACTTATTTGTGACCTACTTAGAAAAAATTCAGCTTGGTCTGCAATGGTCAAAAGGAATTTTGTTGAGAAGACCAAAAAAATAAAAAATAAAAAGTTTTCCCTTCATGTAATAGCTAGAAGGATTATTGGTTGAAATAAAGAAAACAGTATCTTTTTTTCTTAATTCCTGAATGTCACACTTGGCTCAAATGACCACCTCTCTTTTCATGTGATCATCCTTTTATTGCTATTGTTATTACTAGTTATTTATTTTAAGTATTTGGTTAGGAGGCATGGCTTTACCTAATGTGGTGATTGTTTTTAAAATAAAAAATGTGCATAGCTAATAATAAAGTCCTATCTCTTTTAATTTCTTTAGTTCCAGCAAGAACTATAGAAAGAAGCTACGAGACTGCTTATCTGCTAAGTGCTTTTAAACTCTCTGACCCAAAGGGTGCTCTTGTCAGAATCTAAGTCTATCAATAATTAATGGTAGTTTTAGCTTTTGATCTTTTGCTGCAACATTTTTTAAAATTTTATTTTTTGTTAAGATCCAATTATGACTCTAGTCACCTGCAAAGTAAGGGGAAGAAGGAACCTGACAAGTTTCCAGAAAATTCCATGACCTTTGAAAGTGATAACAGTATTCCTGCAATGTTTTTGTCTTTTTGTGGTTTTACTCCTTTTGCTCCTTTTTAACTTTCCTTGCCCCAAGAGAATAGTAGCTTTGATAAAAATGGCATAAGAGAATGAAAGCATTTAACACAATCACCAGTCAAATATGTTATTTTCAATGAAACTGTGTGCTCCATTTCAAAACCCACATTTGGGGAAGGGAAACCAAATTTCTAGAAAGCAATTGCTGAAGAATGGTCAACTGCTGCTGCAAATATGCTCAGCTGAAGACAGCGGTGAGGGGAGGCCAGGAAACCATCTCTCGGCAACCCCACATCTGAATCTTAAAACACATGTGCTGTCCTATAAACTTCACTATTAAAAACATTTATGCCTAATAAGGAAATTTCAGATGTTCCGTGTAATTATATCAAATGCTACTGGATTCAGAGGAAGTTAAATATACAAACTTTAAGCAGTCTGCTCCTCTAAAACAACCACTCTAATAGACAGGGAGATACGTAAAATCAAAAAGGGTCAAGTACAGATGTAAGAATGGCCTATTAACTATTCATCAGCACCTGAAGAGTTTCTTCTTCAGATGCTGCTAATATGGAGCAATTATTATAGTAGATCTTAGGATTTTAGTCTATATCTCTAAATACCACAGGCAGGTTTGGCTAATACCCAGAGGCTCAAATGTAACTAGGCCACTTTGCTGTTACCAAATTCCACGCGTTAAAAAATAATACAATGGTGATGCCGATTGTGCAATGGTAGCATCATTTGCATGTATTGCTAATGTTATTATTAACTATTCTTATTGGAAGTTATCTTTCCTCGTAATTCAAAGTTTAATATAGCATTGTGAAGTGGAGTGGGCAGTGGAATTGGATCTAAAGGGAAGGCTGCATTTAGGACCCTCCAATCAGGCCCTGTAATTTTTCCCTAAATTTAATTGCAAAAATTTCCAAAAATACAGAAAAATCAAAAGAATTATTTAGTGATCACCTATATGCCCACTACAGGTAGATTCTAATTGTTGTGACTCACACAGCTGAGAACGAGACTCAGCCCCCCCCCACTTGCTGCAATAATTAAGTAGAATTTTATTGCACCTGTGCAGGGGGCTATTGCTGTGAAAAGCAAGCAGGCCTGAAGGAAGGGAAAATGGCCTTTTTATACCTTATTTTCTGCATAAATCAGCAAACAAGCCTCAGAACGGGGGCAACATTAGCTCTGGGGTCACGTTGGGGGGTTACATATTCAGGGTGGAGGTACACATCAGGGGATAGTCAGAAGCCTGTGGACAATCACAGGTCAAGAACTTGGGACTTTCCACTGGGGCATTTCTTGGAGTCCACCCCTCCCCTCACACTTCCTCAGTTTAGGCTTTCTTCTTGGGATCTAACCCTCCTCCTTCCCTTGGTGGGGGGGGCTGAGACCGAAGGGCTGAGGGATGGTTTCTTAAGGGTCTTGTCTTCCACATTCCCCACTGGTCTTAGCGGGGAATCAGGGGCGTCTGGTTAACACTAATTAACCTTTTGCTATATCATACATCTATCCATTAATCTCTCCCTTTTATTATCAATCTCTAATTTTTTAATGTAATTCAAAGTTTCACACATCAGTATATGTCACCCTTTAATACTTTCAGCACACCTGTCATTAACTAGAGTTAGTATAGTATGCTTAAGTTTCTTTTATATTTCTAGGTAAAATTTGCATACTATGAACTGCACAAGTCTTTTAAAGTACAGAATTCTTTGAGGTCTGAAAATTTATATACCTGGATAGTCTGAATCCCTATTAAGATATAGAAAATTACTATCACTTTTAGGAAGATACCTTATATTTCCTCCCAATTATCAACACTTTCGGAGACAACCACTATGCTGATTAATTGCACCAGGTATTTGTTTTGTCCATCCTAAAAATGTGTATAAATGAATTACTCAGTGTGTACTCTTTGTAGAAAACTTGCTTTATACAACATAACTTTTAAAGAAGGATCTATCCATGTTGTGTTTGAATCAGTGTTTGTTCTCTATACTGATGAGTAGCATCCAATTGTATGAATCTACCACAGTTGGTTTTTCTATCCTCTTGTTGATGAATACTAAATGGTTACCAGTTTTTTACTATTATGATTAAATTTCTAATAAGCATTGTTGTATAAGACTTTAGTTGATACATCCTTTCATGTCTCTTAGATTAACATCAAAGAGTGGAGCTTCTGGATCACAGGGTGGATGTATGTTCAGTTGCATAGTAAGTTGCTAAAAATTTTCCCAAACTGCTATACCATATTATTCCTTTTTATTTTCAGCCATTCTTGTCAGGATATAATGGGATCTTATGGTAATAGACTTTACTTAATCTTATGTCTAATGACATTGAGCACTTTTACATGTGCTATGGGTCTTTTATATGTCTTCCTTTGGGGTCAATCTATTCAAATTCTTTACCAATTTTTAAAAGGGTTGTTTGTACTTTTATTATTGGGTTGTAGAAGTTCTGAATATATTCTGGATAGAAATTCTTCATGAGACATATGTTTTGCAAATGTTTTCTCCCAATCTTTGGCTTGTCTATTTGTTTTCTTATTGATGATTTTGGATGAGCAAAAGTTTTTAATTTTGATGAAGGTTAACTCTTTTGTTTGTGATTATTGCTTTAGAGATTTGCCTAACAGAAAGATGCAAAGACTTTCTTTTTTTTTTTTTTTTTGTCCCCCTGGGTAGAGTGCTGTGGCATCACAACTCACAGCAACCTCCAACTCCTGGGCTCAAGCGAGTCTCCTGCCTCAGCCTCCTGAGTAGCTAGGACCACAGGCACCCACCACAATGCCCGGCTATTTTTTGCTTGCAGCCATCATTTTTGTTTGGTGGGCCCAGACTGGATTGAACCTGCCACCTTGGGTGTACGTGGCTGGCGCCTTAGCCACTTGAGCCACAAGCACCGAGCCGCAAAGACTTTCATTTAACGTTTTCTTTTAAAAGCTTTATTATTTGAGCTTTTATGCTTAGGTCAATGATCTAAATAATTATTATTATTCTACGTGGTGAAAGATAAGGGCAGAAGTTATTCTCTCTCTCTTTCTCTTCTGGAATCATTTTTTAAAAAGGTCATCCTTTCCCCACAAATGTCTTAGCCTCTGTCTTGAAAATCAATTGACCAATTGAGCACATATGTGTAAGATTTTCTTGGACTTTGCCTTTTGTCACTCTTAAATATGTGTATATATGAATCTGTAAACACATACGTTGTCAGTATTCATATTATCCACATATTTGCCAATTTGGGAATAATTACTCTATCAGTTGTTGAAAGAGGAGTGTTAAAATCCTTCACATTTATTTTGTAATTGTGTATTACTCTCTTTAATTCTGTAAATATAGGTTACTACATTTTGAGGCTCTCCTATTATATTATAATATTATATTATTCAATTCTATCATATATCATACTTTTATAAATGTCTTTCTATGAATTTATCTTTTATCATTGTAAAATCTTGTTTCTGGCATGATAAATTTTGATGTGTTAACTTGATTAGATTGAACTACAGTCATAAGAATTCCAGTAGATTTCCATTTGGGAGTAGGGACAACAACAGAATTACCTGTTCTGTACTTTTAGTCTCAGTTGGGTTGCTTGGAGTTTGCTCATGCAGCATAGTCTAGAGTGTTAGCCAGAAATTTGGGAAGAGTGTACAACAGAGTATTTCATGTTCTATCTCTCTAGTTCCGTCATTTCTTATACTGCTTCCCTCACTTTATAGCTTATGGTAGCTCTGGACCATACAAGCTGGTTCATCAAGCCTATGCTATAAGACTATGGTTTTTTTTAGCCAGCATTATCTTTGTCTGATTAAAGCCATCTGCCCAGCAAAGTGTTAAAATAGGAATTATTCAGTACAATCTCCTTCTTTTAATTATCCACTACCCCTCAATGCTGCCTTCCCTGGTTGCTCTTCAGTGCCCTTAAATAGTTTTTTTTATATTTTCTTTAGCACTTAAAGTTATTCTCTGCAAGATGGTTGTTTGATAGGTGATATCACCACAAACAGAATCTCTATAAATATCATCTCTGAAATTTTCATAAGCAAGCACCAAAATAGCTCACATCTATTGAAGGGAGAATTATGCATTTTTTGCTGTAAATCCAGGGCAGAACTAATATCAATATGGCTAAGTGTTAACTAATATATTATGAGTAGAGACTTAACCAAAGATTACCTCTGTCAAATACTATGTGACTCTCCTCTAAGGCTCAGTTTCATAAAGTACTTAACTAAGCACTAACCCTGAGAAATTCTAAGCATTTTTCTGAACGCTGAGCTGTATCAACTAATCTCATTTTGCCTTTCCCAACTCTATGCCACGCATCAGGGTGGACTATATCCATTGAGCTTCCTGCCTTCTGCTTTCCAGTAAGTCCACGAGAGGTAAAAGTTGGATAGTAGGAAGACACAGAGTCTGCACAGTTTACTTTCTCAGCTGCTTTTCTGCTTGGCTGCCACATGACAGTGATGCTTTTTACTTCTCAAAGCCGTGGTTCATCTTCTCAGTTACCTTATACAGTTATGGCAGAGTCACCTATTCCCAGATCATGGGCAGTCCTCCAGCACTGAGAAGGGATGACAATTCATGGCTGTTGTTAAACTTGAGCATTTGCCATCCTTTATTGATTGTCCTTAATTCTTCCTGTGCCTTTTAAAAATCGTTCTGTCTTTAAATGTTCAACATAGTCCTTCTTCAATCACCATATTTCAGTATGATTTGAGAGGAACACTCATGACTTGCAATACAGTGTTTCTTCCATTGAAATGCTTCCCTGGGAAACTTACAAGGCTAGCTCTATTTTACCTTTCAAGTTCTACCTAAGCTTCACTTCCTTGGAGGCGACCCACTCTCTTGAAGAAGTTTCAATATTCTCCCTCTTCACCGCATTCCCATGGTTATTTATCAGCATTTTGTTCAATTCCTTCACAACTCATCAGAATTTCTTATGTATTTACCTGTTTACTTGTTTATTGTCAGTCAAACAAACTATATAGCAGATTCCATGAGGACATGGGTTATATGTATTTCATTCATCACTACTCACCTGTGAGTAGCAGGTTATAGCACAAATGAGCCAATCAATAACCATTCATTTATCTACTTATTTACTTATAATTTTAGAAGTAAATCATGAATTTTATAAGTAAATAAGAAATCATGCTGATAGATTTCCCTGAATTGCCGTAGTACTGATTACAGTCATCACCATCAAAAATATGGAGAGTGGAAAAATCCATGGCAATTATCTTTACTTCAAGGGACAACAGATAATGGGAAGATGCATTATGCAATGAAGGAGCTCAAGAATTTTCAAATCCTTAAAAATGTTGCTCTGTAAAGTTCAAAACATACGGGACCACAAAAATGAATTCAGCTAATAACTCCTAAAAATAAAGTTAGAAAAATTTATATATGCTAACGAAGTTTTCTTTCTACTTTGCAATTTATTCTGTATTTAGAAAGGATAATTCTTTCTATGAGATTTAGAGTGTTTAGAAAACTGTTTAGAATTCCTTAGAGAATTTAGGATGACTTGGATGCCTTTTGAAGCTGCCAATATCCCCTCAAAAAGACACTGAGATTGCACTTCTAATCTCAGGCCTTTGAAGAAAAGCTGCCCTTTCTAAGACCTCCCCTCTGGACTTTAATCATCTCTTATGAGGTCTTTTTCCCTCTAGTTTTTCTTTTCAAATTGTATTAATTATGCATTTCATTGCTAATCTTCTTAAAATACAATATTCTTATGATATTTTCCTGTGAAGGAATTTGTAATTGTTTTTACTGTCTCTCAGATCAAATCTTATATCCCCAAGTAGTAAGGAGACATTTAAAGTCATCAAGCAACAAGTAAAATCAGCTTCTTTATTACCTCACCACATCCAAGATCAAATAAGCCAATCATCTACCATGAACTGTGCACATTTTACACATCACTGCAATTGCCCTTTTTAACTTGCCATTCCATCATACTCTGCCTCACCCATTCCTGGTAGACCTTTTCTCTTCTTTTCTACTAAATGAATTCTTATAATTCTGATCAGATCATAGTCCTCATAACACATGAAGTCTTTTTTTCCCAATTATTCCAATCTACAATGATCTTTAAATTAGTGCAATATCCTTTAATAATTATCTATAAATTTGTAACACGTCTGTCACATGAGACTAGCTAGACCCCACATATGCAAAGAGGTAAGAGATTTATCCAAACTCAGGGAATTTTACATTCACATTATAAGATAAATAATAATGCAGAGACAAAAGTGGCCTCCAAGGTTACTACCCAACCATGTAAGTATTTAAAATCTTAAAACTGTGCTCAGGTATTTTCATATTATCTCTCTTCCCAAAGAGAGGAGTATGAGTGATTAACTCATTGTGTGAGTGATTTTTTTTAAGTTTCTTGAATTCAGTAATAGCTAATTCTTGCTTATTCAGTGTTCACTGTGTAATGGGTGCTGTCCTTAATACCATATATATATTGACATATATACCATATATACATTTTATCTTCGGCACAATCCTATGAAGAATTTATAGGCAAGAAAACTGAGGTGAAGTAAGATTAAGCAAATTGCCCAGGATGGCATAGCTAATTAGTGACAGTGTTGCAATTTGAACCTAGGCATTCTACCTCTGACAGTTGTATGTGGTATTTCACTGCCGTGTGACCCCATGTCTATGGCACAATACGCCATCAAACCCTACTGCTAGAATAAAGCCTCTACTCTAAAAGCAGGAAATCTGTCTGGGGATGACAAGCAAGCTGTTGAAATCTGAGAGAAGCAGAGCTGAACCTGAAGTGCAGAAGTTCTCCACCCCAGTCAAGTACTCTGTTTGACAAGCATGTGGTTGCCACCTCCCCTACCACTGCTTTATCCATAGTTCTGCAGGGAATTCTAATATGTCATACCTAATTTCCTAGAACCTTCCACTCAAAGAAAAGCCTAGCAAGAAAACTCACCAGAGGAAATCCATTCCATCGACTATGCTAATCGACATAGGCTATTCTCCTCTTTTACTTTGCTAAATGGACTCTGTTGTTTAGAGAATCAGTATTCCCAGCTGAAAGTCAATAAGGTTTCCCAGGCTCCCTGCGAACAATGTTTGGCTGTGAGACATAGACCCAGGAAAGAGTACAGAAGCAAAACTATGTTGGATGTGCATGTTAGGGATATCACAGTCTTAAACAAGGCACTTTCTGTCTTTTGCCTGCAGAAAATAGACTGATTCAGTTGATACAGGCATGTTTGCCCTTGGTTCTTCCCTTTCTATCTGCCTGGAGTACAAACATAGCACCCATTGTTGCAGCAGCCATCCTACAACCTTGATGGGAAATACCACACCCTCAGATCAATGAAATGGGAAGAAGAAAAA